>JAHWFP010089660.1:59481-89320 GCA_023313725.1 Lithobius niger
CCTTTTGACACGCCGATTGCACCACAGCACAATGTGGTTGAAGGTCACGTGTTACGTCCCAAATCCGATCAGATTTTACTCTATCGATGCTTCTGTCATACCAGCTGTTCCTGCCAGGGAAGCCGACCAGTGTTAGCTGTGTTCAGACACGCATGAGGGCGCTGACTGTGTTGGCCCGGAGCAGTGCGTAAACTGTGGTGGTCAGTACCAAGCCTCTTCAGGGAATTGCCATGTGCACGTAGATGAATCCAGAGATAAAAGTGAAAGGCGAGCTTTGCTACTCGGAGACTTGGAAGAATTCAAAACTATACCAGCACCAGTGCTACGTTGATCTTTTGTACTAGTTGGCAGTGCACCAACACCCAGCCCAGTTGGAAATTTGCTGATTTTGCAGATATCTTTGGCGAGAACAGTCAGCGTTGCAGGTTCTTTTGGGTTCACTGAAACCATCTGCCCGGTATGCTGCTGTTCCTGCTACTACTCCTGACACTTCTCCTGCTATGGCTACTTCTGCTCTTGCTGCTACTGATACTCCAGACCAAGGGGTGGGGCACTAGTTATGACTCTGCCCACGAAGAAAGCGCCAATGAAATCGAAAATGAAGGTTACTGCCAGTAAATTCTTGGTGCTCCCTAAGAAGAAGCCGCCACCAGATGGTAGAATGAAACCATCTGACCGAGGAAACCCTTCAACAATTTGATCCTTCTTTGGTTATGGAGCAGGGAGAGAAATCCCACTCCAATTCTATGGGGCAATTTCCTCCACCCGAGGACAACCTCATCCTGACCTCACCCCATATTTGCGGTTGCCTGGGGAAGCAGATGTGTTTGACTTGCCTGAGGGAATATAAGCAGTAAAATCTTAAGCCTGCTCTTGTGATTGCATATACAATCATTCAGTGGTATTGCCAGGGTTGTCTGGACCAATGCAAGGGAGCTGCAGCAACAATTCACTGCTTCCTACAGGAAACTTGCTTGAAGGTGTCAGGTAATCAGATGGTTGTGGATGCTCTGGCTGCCATTTCGATGTACGCCCTGTGTCATGTCCGCACAGGGCCTACACTGAGAGTGCCACGCTGAGAGTGCTGGTTCATCACTCACAGTGTGCTACATGTCACACGCTGCTGGACACATACCAGTGTGCCTGCTATCCCCGCACTATATTTCAGACGGTATCAGTTTCTTTCCGAATAGATATTACGATCTGTTCTCTTTATATACCATTGTATGAGGTCTTTGGGGTTGGACACTAACAGAACTATGGAGGGCAATGAGAGAAGTGCTTTGGCAAAACATGCTATACGGACTAAGCACGAAGAAGATTGGGAAAAGAGTGCCTTATTAGATAAATAGCATGAGTTATGGCGTAGGCGGCTGTATGAAGGGATATGGATTAAGGTACTGGGCAACAGAACTATGGAGGGCAACAGAGACCTGTATAAAGTGGGTGAATGGAACGACGTCTGGCGCTAAGGGAATGTTAAGTGGTTGACTAGTGTGGGGTTATTTTTTGTTGTATTGTTTTGTTTTTGCTGCTCGGGGGTTGTATGTTTATGGTTTATTATTAATTGTTCACTTGCTTTATTTTATTATTTACCAGAGAAAGCCCGTGCTATGCACGGGGCCGGTCATGAATTAAGTTTACGGACACATTTTCCGGGACATTTGCCCGGCACTGTTCCCTACGACTTGCAGGATTGATCGACTACTCATGCCTGCCTCCTCTTTCCATGCTGGTAGAATGGGAGAGCGCATTTGCAATGCGGGCGCGAGGTGAGGAGAAGTGATTGTTCGGCCCGACGACTTGTCAGATTGAACCTTTATTGAGTTGATCGACCACTCATGCCTGCCTCCTGTTTCCATGCACGTAGAGTGGGAGAGTGCATTTTCAATGCGGGCGCGAGGAGGGGAGAAGTGGTTTTCCTTTTCGCTTTCCTTTTAGCCGGCCTCCAATATTATAATAAAGATTGTACTTATTTCATAATTTATTTGTTTATTGTTCCTCGGCTTAATTTATTATTGATTGTACTTGTTTCATAATTTTAATTCTATGTGGTTTATAAGTGTAAATTCATTAGTTAATTTGTAGAATTATTTAGCTAATGTTTTAGTTTGTTAAAGTGATTGATTAATTTTATACTTCATGATTACCCTTGTTTAGTTAATTCAGTTTACCAGTAGCGTAAGGTATTGTTATTTATTTATTTATTTATTTATTTATTCATTTATTTATTTATAGTTATACGCGACGGAAAGCCAATGGGCTCGAGATTGGTTTAATAAATACAGATGCAAACCTATTTACGTTGCCTTATAGTTATATAGTTTGATTTATTTATTAATTACTTAGTTTTTTGGAATATTGAATTGTTTGGATTTTTATTTATTTGGTAGCCTGTGGGGTTGTAAAGTTTGACCTTGTTGCATCAGATGTGAAGAGGATGTTAGTGTGTGTGAGATGCTTGGCTGCTGGGGAGGCTACGCTGCATGGCTTGTAGTTGTTTAGCAACAGTAGGAGAAGCCGGGTTTGAACTTAAGTGTGTTAGCAGTTGAGAGTGCTCAGTAAGAGTAGACGAAAGCTCCTTTGGTCTATATTTTTATACTGTAATTAGGCTGGGTTTTTAGACACACAAGATGAGTATACGAAATGGTAATGTTTCAAGGAGTATAATACTTTGATACTTCAGGTTATGATACATTTTCATTATTTTTGACCAAGTTGAGGCCACCACCACATTTTATGTCTCGAAATATTGTATCTTCTTGTTTTACTCATCTTGCATGGTAAGCCATCGCCCATCAGTGTGAATTTTTTTAACATAGCCGAGCTATTAGAGAATTTGTCAGTGGGTTGAGAGGATGCAAGATGGAATCGTGCTACCAGCTTATGTACACAAAAAGCCACCTCTGATAGCATTTCTGGAATGGAAGGGACGAATTGAACCTGTAAAAAGGTTGAGCCACTGGTTGCAAATTATTGTTTCTACACCACCAGCAGGTTAATTGCATTAGGTGGAAAACCTCACTCGGCTTACGGGCTTTCAAATTTTGCATAATTTGATAAATATAACTTTCACTTTGTATTACATTATAGTTTTGAAAAGATATTGAAACTATTTCTATAAATATAGATGTATTTTGTTTACAGATTGCAGGAAGCTTGCTAACTTATACTATCGTACTGTACCAAATGAACTGAAGAAATTATACTGCTCGGATGTAATTTATTGAATATTTTCAGTGCCTCACCTGTTCTGTGTCTACTTGTAACAAAGTACTTTCAACGGTAGAACAGGCCAGCAGTTCTTTCAAAGGTAGCTGAGTTAATGTACTATTTTTAAAGTCTCCAACAGATGTGTTGTGATTGTTATATATGTATAAGGCATTGCAAGTAATAAAAGATTTTTAATGTTGCTACACAATAACAGTTTTTTTTTTTTATTTCAAGTCCAAATAATAATGACCAGTATCAGACTGGAGTCATCTCTGGTGCATTTTTGGAAATGAACGTAAAAGAACGAATTTTAAGTTGTTTGTTAATTCTTTCAGAGATAGCGCCACTCGGTTTTGAACTCCTTCGGTGACTAAAAGTGTCACATAAAACATTTTCACATGCACGAAAGGAACATACAACTTAAGTTTTTTTTCACAGTTGTTATTTTCATATTTTGTCATGGAGCTTGTTTTGAAAAAGAGGGACAAGTCTGTATGTAAGATGCTCATCTCTGATTAAACTGCTACTACTACAACAAATTATAAATACTGTGCAGTGATATTATTATGACTTTAGGTCTGATAAATTAGAGGAAAGCTTTCATTTTCCGTTTCGGAAGATTTACTTAGTGTTCTTTTATGCATAGAACTTTGTGCTACTCGGCGTACAATTTTCCCACGAATGACAATGTTTTTTCCTGCATGACTTTAACGTTAATGATCCACCTTAAGTTTAACACTTCAGCACTTTAAATAAAATTGGCCGCAAGCCTACAAAAGGCAAAAAAATTCACAACCACTAAGGCCTTTCCCTACCAGCGAGAGCGTTCTCATAGTATACTCCTCGATACAATCCGTTATATTACAGGAGCATATTTGAGAAAGCTCATGCTGCTGGGCGTACTCACGCTGGTAGATGTTCAGTTTGAGCATTTGAATAGTATGATCTTGTAATATAATGAATTGTTTGTACGAGCCTACTTTTAGAATGCTCACGCTGATGGACGAAAGCCTTTAGTGGTTGTAGATTTTTTTTAAAACGTCTTACTTTAGTTTGTTGGGTATTGATTCTTCTGGTACATTAATGCAAAAAAAGCTCTAAGAATACAGAACAAATGTAAACAATCTTGAAGTAAAAAAAAAACCGTCAGATCAGTGACAAAAGAAAAACGCAAGTAAAGAATTTTTACAAACTATAATTATTCGATCTAATCGTATGTTCACATATGAAAAGTATTCATAATCCAGATTACATCACAATTTGTTTAATTTTATATTCGTTCCACTTCTATGTCAACTGAAATAACATAAAAACCCGAAGCAACTTGCATGTCATCTCGTGTCTTGACCTCTTTATCTCTGGCGAGTAGTGTTATTTGTTTTCGGTTTGGAGCTCTTTTTTCCACTTTTTTGTTGGAGTTTCTGGCGTCAGGTGGATTCTCGATGAGCATTTGTGCTCTGCATCGCCTTTCCCTCTATTCTGTTCTATTCTATTCTATTGTTATTTGTTTGCTACATTTCAGAGGATTCTGATGTATTTCTTAGGTTTCTTACTGGGTCTTTATATGAAATTCATATTTGGAGTATGGCTCAGAACTGAAACGTGAACGGCAAAGGCACTTGATGTCATTTCGCACGTCCTGTCCATGGTCAATTTTATGTAGGCCCCAGAGCTCCAGGTAGAGTATCGCATGTTGTACAGGGAACCGCATGTACAACACATTTGCACTCAACTGTCATCTTTGCAATGATGAGTTTGCGATTCATGCAACCCTGCACTACAGCTGGGGCTGAATTGTTGAATAGGGTCCTTGCACTGATGCCAGCCTGTTGAACAGGACTATCAACTTGTAAATATGGACACTGAAAAGACAGAATGAACTAATTGGGTAAACATCCTTATGATGAAGGTTAGCTTGAGTCAACGAAGACTATCCAACAGAAAGAAGTGGTCCGGATCACAAATAGGACCCTCCTAACTTCTGTAAAAGTTCCATACATGAACGCCGACAACTGAACCTTACGCAGAACCAATTTTGGTCACCATTTTAATTTTTTTCGTAACTTGATTAGGATATTTCTTGACGAATTAGTTTTTCTGAACATTCGTAACCAGTTTGTGTTCAATCTGATGACGATACACAAGTAACGGGCTAAAAATTATTTTTGGATGCTACTTTGAGCCATCACTATAGGTTATTATCAACTGATACAAAATAAAGTAAATACGTCATTCATCTGTATTTCAAAAACTATTCCAACAAAATTTAATTCGAATCGGTTTATGCGTTTGATTGTTATGCCATACACGGGGTTTTGGACGCGATTTTGGGCTTCATCTCGCATTTTCACCAAACCAGTATATACACCCCCTCCTGATGAATATGTTAATTTGTGTATTCGTACAAATTTTGTGCTCAAACTGATTAACTAGCAAAACGTTACAAGCAAAAAGCTGTTTTTAGACTCCATTTTGGTCTGCTATTTTGTATTTTATAAGCTGGTATAAAGCTAAGTACACATGTCGTTCAGCTGTATTTCAAAGAAAATTCAACCAAATTTAATTCGAATAGGCTCATGCATGTGGTATTATTGCAGAACCACACATAGAATAACGGGATTGAGCATAACGCTGAATCGTTGAGTATAACACACATATTAAATGACCCAAAAGAAACATCTGAAAAATAGTCAATATTCGATTTTGAAAATGAAAACTTTCTGCAATAGTAGACAAATAGTAATTCTATGAAAAATAGACCTAACCAACCTACTCAAGAGAAACTTTAATACCGAATATTTTTTTCAACAACTCAAACTATGTATCTGCTTTGTGGTCTACCTATGTGATTTTTGCCCACCATTACTCTACTTCAGATTTTCGTCCCATCCCCCTAAAATGTATTGATCGCAAAATCAATTATGTGTAATTATGACATTCAACCAAAATTCGAAGAAAGTTCGTGTTGAGTTTCGTTCGAATCATTTTGCGTTTGGCCGTAAGTGTGCAACAACAGTAAGACAGACCGACAAAAGCAGCAAAGTATCAAATCAACGAGTTTTAACAGGACCTTGTTAGCTTTGCTCATTCAGTTAAACAGTTATGAAATAAAAACATAAGTTTTATCAGTTATTACACCCCAGCTGTAATTAATTGTAGAAAAAAGTTAAGATTATAGAAACCTGTTTCACCCAACTGGTTGATGTTTCGAAAATACTTCCATGATCCCAAAATAAAAACCATTATTAGAGCACTCAAGGAACTGATCATTCTACTATGTCAAATGGAAGGATGGGCATCTACACATCTGTCAGCAAATATACCAAATGCACACATGGAAAATTACCATCGAATAATATTACTCAGAGACTGACTTCCATAATCTGATACAATCATGCTACCAAGTTCACAGGTAATTCAGCGTCTATATAATTAAAATTCTAATCCTCACATAGGCATGCAATAAGACGCCAATAAATCAGATCAAAACGCACACATAAACATTGCAACAAACAACATAACAAACAACATCCTATTTGTACACGTACCATCATAAATGCAACTGCAGCTCTATTCCTCCGTAAATGATAACGGTGTGGAACAAAAATATGTATGAAAACTTCAGAGATGTAAAATAAAACACACAAAAAAACCCAAAAGGTT
This sequence comes from Lithobius niger, assembly GCA_023313725.1. Taxonomy (NCBI): domain Eukaryota; kingdom Metazoa; phylum Arthropoda; class Chilopoda; order Lithobiomorpha; family Lithobiidae; genus Lithobius; species Lithobius niger. The sequence goes on from JAHWFP010089660.1 coordinate 66,358, forward strand.
AAAGGAACCCATCAAGTTTTGGTCGTAGAAATTAGTGATATCAGAGCGAAAATGGCTGCCACCAAGTTTGTGGTCCGAACCGAGATCACCTAAGCTTAACCGACAATACCGGACTGTCAGTTAAGATTGAGTGATCAGGGTTGGGACGGAAAACTTGGTGACAACCATATTGGCTCTAATATCACTACTTTCGATGGCCAAAACTTAATGGGTCCCTTTACCCTTATGGGGTTTTTGTATGATATCACTCCTTTTGGTCGTTTTATGGTTTTGCTTTAGTGTAAGTATTGATTGTGAGCTCCTTATAAAAATATTATTGCAAATCGTTTCTTAAACAGCCTGAAGAAAGTCGTAACTTTGGTATAATTAATGATATTCCCAATAAAATGGCCGTTGTATTTATTTGATTGTAAAACGATTGAGCACGATTAAGTTAGTTTCGTTTAGTTTAGGTCTATCTAGATTATTTTTCTGTTTTTTTTTATTCAAGGAGCGGTAACCCATCACAGTGTTTCTTCTCCGTAAACACTTTAGTAGACGATGTGATACTTTATTTATTTAGATAAGGTACAATTACAATATCACTTCGATTTAATTGTGAAACGGAAATAAGAACCCGAGACTGCATTGTTACTTAGCTATGGAGGACAATTATTTTGATAACAGATGGCGTGTTCCCAACGTTCATTAAAATAGCATTACAAATTATTACAATCATTGGATTTAAAACATCCACAAATTTCAAACCATAAAAGCCACCTATTGGCGTCAAAATAAACTGAGTTTCAAATTTCAAGCGTATCTGTAAAAAAGTTGACAAAGCCAAATTTGACAGCAGCTTTTCTGTAATGGTATAAACAGCTTGAAGAAAAGATGTAATAAAGAGATAACTGATAGATGAGAAATATAAACTGAATATCTTCACATCCATTTTAAGGAAACTGAAAGCTCAGTATGGAGTGAGACATATGAGTTCATGTTGGAAAGCCAACAATGTAAAATGAAACAGATATAGGGGGTAAAAAAAACGTAAATAGTCGATTTAACGCTATTTACAACTACTAAGGACAGAGAGCGACAATTATTCTAGGAAATACCTATGATTTTTACATGCCACATTTGACATGATCACGGCTACATTTCTGTGATCCTTTTCTTTCCTGATGTTCAGAGGTGGAACGAGGCCAGGATTGAACCCGGGACCTTTGGCTTATGATGCGTTAATGCAAGCCATTGAGCCACCTTGGCTCCCACAGAAAAAGAATGAACAGTTAGTATTAAATGAGTCCTGCAATATCATGTTCGAAAACTAACGGAAATGTGTATACAAAATAAAAAACAATGCCTTTTCAAACATTTAGTTGTGCAAAAATATTACAAGTATGTCCACTGCGAATAAGTTTCGACCTAATAAGGATGCCAAACAGATAAAAAAAAATACTGTAAATGTGCCTGCAGTGAAAATAATCTTCACATGTAAATGTTACTTTCTACAGCATGAACATGTACATAAGAAGGAAAACTGCCTAAATGGGATCATCTGCAAAAAGTAGGTTGGAGCCAATCTACAAGCACAGCTACATACAGATGAAATGCCGTTAAAACGTATGACCACCTCATAGTTACCTCTTACATCAAGCCTTACTTACTGTAACATGATACTACAGAATAAAATTTCAAATTGCTCTACACTGATAACAGCCAGTTAACATATTACTCCTTCGGAGAAGGAACTAATTTCACAAGGAACATGATATGCAAAATGTAATGGCAAACAACGAATTAATGTGTTCATGTCATGCCAGGAAAGACGCAAAAAGACTTGGTGGCACTGCAGTTTTTTGATATAGTGAGTCATTTAAGAACTTAGGTAACGAGACCTATGTCAAAAATTCATGCAAATCTGCGATAGGTCGTGAGAATTTCGGACCATATTTCGGGTCCGAAATTTCGAATTTCGGGTCCGAAATTCTCACGACCCATAGCGGATTTGCATGAATTTTTGGCATAGGTCTCATTACCTAAGTTCTCAAATGACTCACTATATCAAAAAACTGCAGTGGTACCAGGTCTTTTTGCGTCGTTCCTGGCATGACATGAATTGAAACCGGATTGAACGTGTTTAACAATACAAAACTGCATGGAAAGGAAGTTGTTATGTCCTTCTTACTGTAGACCGAAAAGTCTCTATTCTTTACAAACCATCTGCTCTTAATAGCTACCAGTTTTAAACATCATGAAAATACATTAGTCTACAACATGCAAGGTGATGGACAGGGTGAAATGACTTAGTTCAATTAAAAATTGATATTTTGCATGAAATTTTCAACCAGCATCATTATGCCAAACTTTAATATTGGTATCTTAAAAAACATTGTTTACATAAATAGGTTAGGTACTATATTTTAAGTTGTTACCTGTTTCTCTACCAGTATTGGTTTGATTGGTTTAGTAATATTTTCATCAATCTGTTTTGCTGAATTTTTAGTTATTATTTCTCACTAAAATCTTCAACATTCTTGATTAAAATTTCTGTAACTTCTTTTTTCGTATCTTCGTCCGCTGGTGCCATATAATTATGTAAGAGTTACTGAATTTGTAATTTAACCAACTTCTGTTCGCCACATGTGAAAAACAAACATGAATTGCATATATTTCAGATGAACTAATGTAATGTTAAAAAGCCTAATTTCTTAGATCGACAATTCATTAAAAGAAGTTTTTTTTTTTTATTCTTTGAGCACTATTTTGTTGGTGTGAGCTAAATGTTACAATTTTTCTTGTGACGTCATTTCTGGTGATACTCTCATGGTTCATATCTTGGTGGACTCTTACCAGGAAGTGAGACGGAAGTAATTGATCGACATTTGATTTGTGTTATTAAACACAGGTTGGAAACACAGTACATTCATACAGAAGTGGTAGAATTAGTATCGACATCCAACAGTGCGAGTAGTTATACACGGTATGTTAGAAGGTTCGTATCTACACTGAATGCAAGGCGCCATTCCTGCTTGGAACATCACGAACTGATGCTTCACAGAACACTACCTTTAGTACCAACCAATATGCATTTAAAAAAAAGAATTTGTGAACGAACCGAACACCGTTCAGAATCTAACAGGAACGTAAAGACCGTTCACAATTGCGCAACACCTGGAGGGTGCAGTGGGGTTCAGCAAATATGGTATAATTTATTACATGATGGGGTAGAGGGGAGTATAACGAAGTGGTACGTAACACACTAAGTTTCGCAAAATTATTTTTTGCTAAACTAGTGTTACAAAGAGGGGCGGGGGGTCTAAATTCCTAGAAAAAACTGTTACGTAATTTGTGAATGCTCTCTAATTGTTCGTTCGAAAAATTTGGTTGCAGTAAAGTGAATTTTTTTTTTAAATCAGCAAAACAGAATTGTTTCTATTTGTAACTGAGGGTTAAAATAACCTTGAAAAGGCACATGTCCACCTAGGAACCTACGATTTCAGCCTATTCCCATGATTTTAGGTGGTGTAGTTTGACCTGTAGAGAGGACAGACGAAAGGTACATCCCCAAAAGAAGAAGATGGCCAAGAACAAGAAGTTGTCTATTTGATCGCTCTCTGGATCTCCGATTTGGCTGGATTGAATTTAAAATTTTTTTGACTGTAAACACATCCTGACTAGTTAGCTCGATTCCAAATTTGGTTTAAAAATGTTCAATTTTGACGGAATTATGAGCGCTGCAACAGTGACCCCAGGCTGACCTTACTAACACTTGCTTTTGCCAGTGTTAATTAAACCAGTGCCATAACTGGCAACGGCGTTAAAGAATTAGTAGTAAAAACCGCTTAAAGATTAGTAGTAAAAGATTAGTAGCAAAAACCGCTAAAGATTAGTAGTAAAAACAGCTTTAGTGTTAAAATACGGATGTAAGCGTAAAAAACTCTAAATGCTCTGAAGGAACAGATACAAGAAGAAGACACGCAAGCTATCAGCGTCACACTTATACGTGTAAAATAATCTCCAGCCTCCCAAAAAACAAGCTGAAGCTGCTTTATACATATTAGGCGATGTTGGCTTACACGTGTTTTTCTTCTGTCTGTTCGTTTAGACCAATATGTTTTATAAAGGCTTATATCCGTATTTTAATGCCTAAGTGTGTTTTACTACTAATATCTGTTATTTTTTTTCTCACCAAGAATAACAACGTCAACAAGAATAATGTAATCGTCTTAAATTAACGGTTATGATAGTCTGGACTTTTTCATACTTATGTCTTAAGCTATAAAAATTGAAAAATCAATTTACAGGTTCGATCTCTAGGTGATAGAAAAACTCCCAACAAAAATAACAAATCGCATCCACGATGGTACAAAAACGCAATATTCTATACGGCTGCGCGCATTCTCGGTAGAATGAAGTTGTACAGTCGTTGCTGTAACGCCAATAACAGCCCATTGAATAATCGTTATGCCAATGGAGAAGTAGACGTGTGGACAAAGGCATTAAGTAAGTGATATGGGGATGGGTTGGTTGCCTGTTCTAATCCGATTCACGCCACTCTAATGAAACGTAAGTGCCTAAAGGTAAACTGGAAATAGGCTATCAGTGAAAATTATACACTACTAATAACCTAGTACAGCAAGCATCCTTTACGCAGTTATATTTCATTTGGGCCACGTAAAGGAGGTTTCTTCATCAGTACTGAAAAGCAAAAGTTCCGGCCAACCTCCTGAAATCGACTGCAATTTCGGATGAAGAAAAGAATGACAATGTGATGTAGAAACAGAAGCCTTCAAGACCTCCAATTAGAATATACGTTTAGAACGTTTTGAATCGCCGCTTTAACCTATAACCTTCCCATTGAACATGCCTGGGTCTTTTTCCAGGATGTTTTAACCGACCATGTGAAACTTTGTCGAGCGAAATCACGCGCACCCAAAAATACCAAAACTGTACTTCCACGGCATATTGTTAAACAGCGAAATTTAAAACTTAAACAGTGGAAGCGTCTTAAATCCAATCCCTGTCCCATGAACCTTGGCACCTATAATACAGCGCGAAAGTTATATTCTCAGATGGTCGAAGCTTGGCATTGTGGAAAAGAATGGAGGGCACTTCGTGAAGGAAGTCAATCTTCACTCATCCGCCTATACAGAAAAAAACGGCAACAACGAGATCACTACCACCTCTAAATGTTGGGAACACCTATATTACGGATAACCAGGAAAAGGCAGAAGTACTTTGCTCTGCATTTGTTGCAAATACAATAACCGACGACGGTATTCCAATTGCTCATTTGCCATCACCGGTACCACAAAATGAATGCTGTTCAGAGGTTTCTTTTACGGCATCCAATGTTCTAGTGGCCCTAAATAAACTAAAGCCAAACCATTCATGTGGCCCAGACGGATTTTCTGCCTTTCTGTTTAAGCATATTGCCCCTGAAATTTGTTACCCATTATCCAAACTGTTCTCCATTTCGTTCGCACAAGGCTGCCTCCCAACAATATGGAACACGGCTACAGTAGTTCCAATATATAAGAAAGGGCCACCATCCAACCCGCTAAATTACAGACCGATAGCTCTTACTTGTGTGGCCTGCAAAGTTATGGAAGCGATTATTTGCAATTCTATTCTCCAGTTTTTTAGTAAATATTCGATTATTAAACAGGACCAATTTGGCTTCTTACCCAACCGGTCGGCAACCCATCAGTTACTCCTGGTCCTTGACCAGTGGACATCTGCGTTGGATGTCGGTATTCCATCCGACACCATCTATTTTGATTTTAAAAAGGCATTCGAATCAGTGATCCATCGTAAATTGTTAGCCAAGGTTCGTGCCTGTGGCATTTCCGGCAACCTTAAGAACTGGATAGCTTCCTTCCTGGGAAATCGTACCCAGAGGGTTATTGTTGAGGGATCATTTTCATCGAGAGTATCAGTCCCGTGCGGTGTCCCACAGGGATCAGTTCTTGGCCCTGTGCTCTTTATTATTTACTTAAATGATTTATCGTTCTCAACGGATAACACCTTCGGGTATAAGTTCGCAGATGATTTGAAAATTGTTGCTCCAACAGTTGTGTCATTAGACAGCGAATCTTTAGACGTGGAAATACTTGGAGTACTTAATTGATCACTAGTTTGGCAACTTCCTCTTTTTAATAAAAAATGCCAAACCTTTCATATTGGATCCCAAAATTGTTGTCGTAGTTATTTCCTCGAGGACTGCATCTTAGCAAGCCAATCCGAAATAAAGGACTTGGGGGTATGGTTTTCTAATAATCTCAAACCAACACTGCACTGTCATAAGGTCTGCGCCGCAGCTTTTCGCCGTTTGGCTATGGTAAATCGAAGTTTTACTTCGGGCAATGCCAGCACCCTGGTCTGGGCATTTAAGACTTCCGTTCGTCCATTGTTAGAGTATGCAACTCCGGTGTGGTCACCATACCTCCTTAAGGACATTAATTGAATCCGTTCAGCGTAAATTTACAAAGAGTATCCCTGGTCTTCGTGAGATAAATTACTTGGAACGTCGTGTGAGGACGGGCCTGGAGTCATTGGAACTGCGCAGAATTAAATTTGACCTTATTTTGACATACAAAATCTTACGCGGTCTGGTGGCCGTTGACCTGCCTCTTTTCGATTTCGCTTCTAATCCCTATGTAACTAGAGGACACCAATGGAAACTAGCTGTTCAGAGCTCCCATCTTGAGTGCCGAAAAAATTTTTTCTACGTCCGTGTAGTTCCAATATGGAATTCTCTTAGCAGTGAGACAGTGAACATGAACACAGTTTCAGGGTTCCGTAGAATACTGACGACACAGCCCTTAGAAACCTTTCTGAAGCGCCCTTAAAATTTATTTTTGACTTCATCTCGTCCCATCGGCCCGGTGTTAGTGGCTCACCACCCTTCCGGCAGCCCTCCACCAAGTGTGGAAAATTACCAATATTATATAAACTTACTCCGATTAAACTACCCAGGCCAACAAACGTCCATTTTAAATCTCTTTATCTTTGTAGCTGAGGTGTTACTTAAGGATACTGTTGAGTCTTTGATGCGCTTTTCATATCAAGGCTATTATTTCTAATTCATTGAAGTACATAAAATGCCCTATTCTAACTGGCTTCCAGCAATGGCTTCACATATTTCACTGATTTGAGGCTGACTTCTAATATCGGTAAACCTTTTCACGTGCTGGTAAAACAGTTAAATACCAAACTATTAATTACGTCAGCCTTCCAATATTTGCTACCTGTTGTGTTATACAGACGCTCCATTGCTCAATCTCAAACAAAACGAAAGAACAATGACTACTGAGTACGTACTACTGAGTACGTACTACTGAGTACGTACTATTGAATGTCTTTGTTGCTATGTGAGATGTCCTTTGTCTTGCCCTTAACTCACAATTTTGTTGTCGTTTCTGAGCTTTATTCCTGTAAGCACTTCTGTTCACAGAGACGATTTAACAACTTTTAATCTGATCATATCAAAAACCAAAACTGGTAAAAAGGGCCGCCAAGTGCCGAATGGTTCAGCCCTTCAAAGGAGTGATATCAACACACCAAAACATTCGCCAAGTTAATCGCACCGCTTAATATTTCGAAGGTTAAATGAAAACTAGAACATTGCTACTTTCGGTAGCAATGTTCAAGTTTTCATTTAACGTCCAAAATATTATTCGGTGCGATTAAGTTGGGGAATGTTTTGGTGTGTTGATATCACTCCTTTGAAGGGCCGAACCATTCGGAACTTGGCGGCCCCTTTTACCAGTTTTGTTTTTTGATATATCAGTCTTTTTTTTAAAATTGTGTATTAGACTCAACTCCACTATCGTGCAGATGTGTAATAAAGTGGCACGTCAACAAGAAATTCGTTTTCAACAATTTGCTACTACCTTTTGCCTATAGATCGAACCATTCTCAACTTGGTCACCTCTTTATAGGTTTTTGGTTTGGTTTTAATTTCGTTGTAATTTGTTTTATTTCGTTAGTGTTGGTGTGTTTATATCACTCCTTTGAAGGGCCGAACCACTCTCAACTTTGTGGCCTCTTCACCAGATTTTGGCTTTGTTTATTTTGAGTTGTTTTTAGAGTTGGTTTATTTTTCGTGAATTGGAGGTGAATACAATTTCTTTGGCAACGTTGTTTAGATTTATCGTGCTACGCTAGTGTGTGTCTAGGCACGCACGTCAGTAAACACGTTGTCATTGTCCGAAGTTTGGCTGTCCAATGAGAGACGGTGTCGACAATACTAACAATGGGTATAACAATATTTTCGTACTTACGCGCCATCCCACGCCATGCTCGTTACACCCCAAGGCTTCCAACCATAAAAGGTACCCAGTTCGTATCGTACTGCAACCATTCGTCCAATTTCATAGCTGGAAGCCTTCCCGTTATCTCGGTATCGATGAATATTCACCCTATGGAAATTAACATGGGGATGAGCGGACACATCCCCATATTAACACATTTACAATGTTATTGAGGGTACGATTTTGCATTGAAAACAGCTTACCTGGCATTCCTACACGAGTTTATTTTTGTCAGGTGGGTCATTGCTCTTGATTTCAACACAATTTAAGCTTTTGAATCGCATTATTATTTTTCCTCAAGTACCTGACATGTGCCCAATTATGCTTGAAGATATAAGACACTGACGCTATGGCGCCGCGCTACAATGGTTTACAACCTCGACAATTGAATTGATGTGATGTTTGTTGTGATGACTGTTGCCTAACTTGGCGCAACACACTAGTGTATGGTTATTTTGAAAGCCACTGTTCATTGTACAATACAAGGGGTACTTCTTACAAACTCAGGGTTACAAGCCCTCACCTCAATGTTGTTAAAAATGCTTTCACTAATAGACTAATAGGGTTATGGAACTCGCTTCCGGAAACTGTTGTTTCGCATACCCAAGTTTTTTTTTCAAAAATGCACTCGATTGCTATATTTCCGAAGACCTTAGATACTTTTATGATGACTAAGCTGGGAGTGTTGTTTTGTATTTATTCGTTGTATTTTGGATGTTTTGATTTGCTACTATCTATTGAATGTTGCCTCGTTTTGGCTTGTTTTTGCTACTTTGTTAATTTTTTGTCGTTACAAAATATATTTACTATTGTTAAATTCCTTTTGGAAACCAACAACTGATATGTAAATAAATAAATAAATAAATAAAATTAAAATTGTACTGATTAAAGTAGTTTAATCAAACTGCAGTGCAGTGCACCAACAAGATGGGACGCAAAAAATAGGCTAACTTTTTCGCCGATACAGTTAAGACTGTTCTGACCAAAGATTCAGTTGTCTAGTATCAACATACATGGAAGAGGGGAAGCTATCAACATACGTAACACAGAGAAAGTTACGGTCAAAAGCATTTTCAAGCATTTTGGGTCAAAAAGAGCTGTAGTCACGGACGCGACCTTAGTAACTAGTTCAGTGAAATCCTTATACCGGTAGAGGAGTGTCGATAAAGGCGTTACGTCAATGCTCTGGACGGATTGGTTGCCACTTCAAATTCGAGTCATGGCACTCTGACAAAACTTGCATGACCTTTCGCCGTTTGGGTATTTTGCTCTTTCCTTTATATAATTTGCAGCGACGTGTGTATATTTATTTATTTACAAGAGTAAATTTACGTTGTTAAATCTTTAAATCTGGCTCTACAGTTAACTAAAGCATGTAAAGCAGACCATGCTTTAGTTACATCAGTTGTATTAACTTATTATTGAATTGTAATTGCAACCGGACTGGCGTTTCGACGTTTCCGGTTATAATCCACGTTGCTAATACTGTAGGCAAGCAAGGTATCATCATCTGTGACAGCAATGCTACTGAGCAATAGCTTTAGGACAACATCATCTGCTGACAGGAATACACCTGAGAAATAGATTGACAGCAGTATTTTCCGGTCTGCGTACATACATGCCGATGGGCGAATCTAAGGATGCATGCCACACTAAGCTGGGTTACCAGCTAGTAATAACCAACTGTTAAAAGGGTTAGGTTTTAAAGGTTGTTTGACTGTATTATTAATAGATGTTTTTAATTTGTACATGAAATGAACTGACTGTACAACTTATATTTGTACACCCAATATATTTACCACGGATAAACTAGTCGAAGTGGTTAACTGATATCGACAAATTGTCCGAACATCAATTTCAAAAAAATATTGAATATAACCAGGAGGAAATGAAAGCTGGGAGTACACAACTCTAACACATACCATAAAATCCGATACTTGTCGTTTTGGAAAGGGGTTTCACCACAACACGTAAACCCCAGCATAAGCGAAAATATCACCATTTTCTTATTAATTCCGTAGATTTTAGTTTATATGCTATAGAAATTAAGTTCTATGCTTGATTTTGGTTTATATGCTTGAGCTTATGCAGATTAGTTTGCTTACATTTGATTTAAAGTGGGCCAGTGTCGTACAGCAGGTTCATAAATTTCAACGAAACGCAATTTTTGTTCTTCTAACCAGCTCACTCGACTTCCAACCAATCAGAAGGCGATATCGCTTTAACCAATCAGAGAGCGGAACACATTCGCATTTTAGGGGGAAATCTGACGTAGCAGATGCAAACCAGCTGAGATAGCTGCGATCGTCGCTCCACTTTTTCTGAGCGAGGAACGCAGTTTCAATCCCAGTTTGCCTTGAGCAGACGACGCTCACATTCTGCTCTCACCGGCTCTCACCGTTTGGATAGTGAACGGCAGTTTATTTTTTCCTGTTTCAATTCGCAGATTCAATCCCAGTTTGTTTTGAGCAGACGACGCTCGCTATCTTCTCTCACCGTTTGGAAAGTGATCGTTTTTTTTTCTGAACACTACTTAGACACGCGTGTAAACAATCTCCCCACCTCAACCCCCACCAGATGAAAGCTTGATGGACAGGGGACGGCTTAGCGGTTGTGGCATTCGTAGGCCGGCAGGCCATCCTACTCGTATTTTCTGACGATCGTCTGTGGTTTGGAAAGCGAACTTCGGTTTTTTTTTCTGAACACTGGTTAGGCACGCACGTAAACAATGGTCCTTCACCCCAATTCGATAAGAACTTGATAGACTTAGCAGTTATGGGATTGCTAGTGATAACAGTCTTTATTTACAAACAAACAAGTTTGTTTATATGTTATTACGTATTTTATTAAGAAGCTAAACTTATCGTAATACGCCTTTCTAATCGTGCATTACTTCGACAGCCCATCAAACTGCTGCCCCATCTGTAGCCCTGAAGCATCCTCCTATGCACTGATGGCAACCAACTACCCCACAGTCATTCTGCAATATTAGACTACCTACAACCAGCGGCATATATACACATTTTCCTGGGAGGGGGAGGGGGTGCAAATTAAACATTTTTATGCCCCCGTCAACCGTCTTTTAGCGCCCCCTTCAGCATGCACAATAAAACTCCACATAGGAGGCATGTTTTAAAAATACTTAAGCTTTCTCATTACCTATGCATAGAACGTTGCTTACCCAATTATGTCTTCCTCCATCTCTCCCTCACCCCCAAAGAAAAACGTTTATGTGCTTAAACCCCACCCCCCCCCCCCCTACCTTCCTGTATGCTTCTTCTACGTCCCTTCACCCTAAATTAACGCGGCACTCGTGAATTACTTCTCCCTTTTTTAAGAATCCACTGTTTTGCGTTTGAAAACCTGACGCAGTGTCCACCTGTGGAATTTAGTTTGCTTGTCAAGATTCTTACTCTCCACATTATAAAATTAGTTTGTTGTTTTTTTTTTTGGCAATGACTGACTACGATAAAGACATTTCAATGTATCTACTATGTGTCCAATAATAATTGTTCCCCAACCATCGCTTCATCCTTTCCCCCACACCTTACCCAAACGTGAAAGAACACCGGTTCTTCCTACTGCATCGTCTATCTTCAAAGGTTTTTATTTTTATTTTACTACGATGAAACTTTGCTACGATGTACTACTACTGCTTCACTTACGTAATCAATTTTTCGTCCTCTCCCCCACCTCCCACCGAACGAAGCATACGTAGATTCTTCCTCAGTGTTTCCACTCCCCCGCCACCGTATCTATACGCCACACTTTCGCCCCCCCCCCCCCCCCCCCCCCCGTCTGCCCTACCAACGACGGATTGGCTGCAAATCGAGGGGGGGAGCAGTATGCAGCCACTGGCCACTTGAATGTTGAGGTACTTCAACGCTGCGAGGTGATGGGGAGGGTGGGGGGGAGGGGGTTGAGGGTTGATGGCGTGTCGACAGCAGTTCGTTAGCGCCAACCTCAGTCACCATGCAGTAGTCCGGGAGCACAGTCGCATGAGAGTGGTGTTTCAGAGCTGCTAGGCTGTTGATGTAACTTATGCTAGACAAACGTGTACACAGTCATATAAGCTAGTGTGACACATTTCGTTATTTAATTTCTCCTGCGGTATTTTCTCGAATGAGCACCCGGGGGCTTTATTTTCGTGTGCAAAACACGGCGCTCATAATTTTTGAGACCCGATCAACTAAACTGAAACACAATTGTGTAATCGGTGAGAACTAAAACAAACCTAGCTCCACGAAGAAAAAAACGTACAGTGAAAGCCAATGTGCGCAAGGCCGTGGTGGTGGAAGGAGTGGGGGAGGGGAGGGGCTGGGATTGGCAATTTTTTTTTTCAAACTGCTAACTTTATGCCCCGACCAAAGGTTTACTCCCCCCCCCCCGTCATAACAAACGAATTAAAACGAGAACGGTTAAAAAAAAATTACGAAAAGAAACTTATGAAAAACTTATACTTGGATAAGCTCTTTTACGCCCTCTTCAGTCTTTCTTGCCTCCTCCCGCTGGGTAACTACGGCCCTGATTGAACAGCCTTATACGGCATTTTTTTAAACTACAAGGAAGCACACACTGGATATCACGTGATACGGCCCCTGGATGCTACGACGGGAGTTTGTTTAAAACTTTGCTCTTTTAATTGACGGTACGTGCGGACATGTTAACGATATGTTTGTTTAATTTAAATAATCTATAGCGTGTATATATTTTAAAAGACGTTGGTTTGTTAGCACGATGGAATAATAATTTTTGAGCTCGGAGAATGCGTAGATGACAAAATAAATAAAGTTACAGATTAATTTCTTCTTAAGCTACAAAATTGGCGTAGCCGAATGAGAAGATAGTTTGCTGACGCAGTTGTTAAATTGAACTTTCACGTACTTTGACCTATAGTTTAAAACAATGAATTATAGCTTCGATCTGTATCACGCAGCCATTCTATTCAATCCGATCTCGCGTTCCACAAGCCGTCATCACGTAATGGACTGACTTGTAATACCCGTTAATGGCTAAGCTTAACCACTGAAACGCCGTGTTTTTTCGAGTGGATTTTAAATATCTGTCGCAATAAACTACATTTCGAGATTTTCCAGCGGTTCTAGAATGATTTACCTCACTCGTCAGCGTTGTAATTTGTGTCATATATATATACCTGAATTGTCAATACGCGCAAGTTACAACGAACGTTCGTCGGCGAAGCGATAGACAATTACGCCATTGTTGTTTCCCGTCGAATTGGCTAAATGTGAGCTCAATGGCTCAAATCATGGCCCAACGTAGATTTGCTAGACTGTTTAGGATTGGCTAGATTTTACAAAATCCGAATCCTATACAAAACAGGATAAACTATAAAACACCATTTTTTGGGTAAAAATAATAATTACATTAAACTTCACAAAACGTAACTTTAAATATTGTCGCTCAATACCAGTTTCGCCATCTAGTGACAAACGTAACTATTAGTCGTAGGGCCAAAAGCTGCCGCACGATGGCAGGGCAAACGATAAATGCCGGTGACGGAATCATCCAAGTAAGGTACTCCTCGCATAATGCGTATACTTTATTAATTTCCTCCTGATATAACCTAACCCTATTTATTATCAACAGTTTTACGGCTTGTGTGTTCCCTGCTCTTAGTTTGTATTCGGGTATACAACTACGTATTTGCACTCTAAGAAAAGAGAGCTCTAAATAGCTTATTTATGTGCAGTTGTACAAAGCAGTCTTTCTGAGGAAATCACTTTTATTAAAAGGTTTTTACAGTAGCCTATTCAAATCTATTAGTTGTTTTGAATATGTTGGGCGTGCCAAATGTTCTCGTAGACTTAGATGCCTATTGAAAACTTTGAGTGGAAAGTTTCCGCGTAAACATCTATGAATGCAGCTACGAATCTGACTGGATTTGCTACTCCATTATTGGTGATGTAAGTGCTTCTTTTCTAAGTGAGGGTGTCAGTAAGCTAGAATCCCATTTAAAAAATCGATTTTTTTTTAGGTCTTCAACTTAAAATACGGACTTCATGTTTGCAGCACCATTTACCTGCTTAACATTTACCTGTTTTGCTGACGATTCAAATGGACCTATGGTTACAGTCTGTTCTACTGAAACCATTTGAATAGTGCTACTATTTTGGTTAATGCGGAATTTTATCTATGCAAGCATATTGTTATGAAGTTTTAGTTACGTTGTACCTAGATCGTGTAAGGCAGCATCTGGTGGGATTAGCAGTGTTGTACTATTGTATCGAAATTTTTAACGACAATTCCATTTACCCTATTTTCAGGCCGCAAGAAAGGATCATCAGACTCTTATTTTCGCTCACTGTTGCAAAGTTTATTTTATTTATTCATGTATAATTTGCAATAATATGTCCATACGTAATAAACGAAGAAATTCAATGGAATCAACATTGTGAACGGCTAAGGATGACAAGTGAGCAATAATAATGAAGAATGTTAGTTCTATTGTATTTCTTTATTTATAGGTAATGTTTGGAGCCGTTTCTTTTGTTTACCCGAGCCTACTTGTTTACCGTTTCTTCATTTACTACTAATACTTTTATCCTATTTCGTATTTTTTAACTGTGATTACTTGCTTAAAGTTTCATCATTTACTATCATCTGCAACATATTTTTTTTTTCAACTATACCTACTTCTTTACCATTTATTTATTTACTACTGATATTTGCACATTATTTCGTTGTTTTAACTGTGCCTTCTTGTTTACCGGTTCTACCTATTAATAATGTTTGTAGCGTATATAGTATCTCTAACTGTGCTTATTTTCTTAACAAAGTATGCTTAACAAAGCAGTTTATGTTCCTTTCGTCATGCTTTCATGGAATGATTTCCTTAGCTAAATGGACACCCCTGTTGTCTTTTGAAGCATATTTACGAAGACTTCCTTTGTTGACCTATAGAGTATGAAACACAGGGTTGTAGAGAGACAGATATAGGTAAATTCCAATCCTACCCCCTTGTTTTACTGAAGTGCAGCTTATAAACAGAAACAATGTTTCTAACAATATTTATTTAGTGCAATATTTTACTATTGTTCGCGATGTTTCTTTTTAATCTGATTTTTTTTCTTTTTGTTCTAGTCTACATTGTATTCAGCGTGATGCAAGCAAGTTAATTCAAGTTTAAATTAAATACCATCATTAAATAGCGGGAGAATAATTACAGAAAATCGGTCATGCCTCAGAGATTAGTTACAACCAAGTTGAACAAGGCGCTGATGATTAGGGGAAATAGAAAAGCTGCTAAAGTGAACGATAAGACAAGCGTAAATGTCTGCCACCATATTTTAAGCAAGAACAAACCTTTATGGTGGCAAATTTTATGGGTGGTCATGTTCAGCATATCGTTTTGCATGTGTGTTTATCAAATTGCAGACCGATTTACCTACTACTTATCTACCCCCACAGTAACAGACATTGCCATAGAGAGGAACACCTCTGTAAAATACCCGTCATTCACCATGTGCATGGTACCAGATTACAATACGAAGCTACAGAATGTTAGACTTAAGTTTTTTAAAGAAAATAATCTCAGTGACAATATTTGCCTCGTAAACAATTATAAGCTGGTCGACTATGGAATAATAGCAAACTACAACACTTTATGGAACTACATGAATATTAATCAGCTAGCTATACAGACGGCAGCATTTAAGGTGAGTCTGTAATTAGTTTTGTAAACAATCTGAAAATAACTCGGTGATTTTGTTTATTTGATGGTACTTTTCCTATTCTCATGCGGTCGATACTTCAGTCATATTGTTTATTCGATACACAGAACATCACAACATCAATGTACTGGTTATTAGGACGTAAGCTAATTTCAAGTGCTGCTAATAATTCATTCATGACATTCCTTAGAATTTCTGCTGTTCATACGTAGTAAAAAGGGTTTGTTTTAGGTCAAAAAAGTGTACTTTTGTACAAACACACACGCAAACAAATATATAGTGCACTTTTATTTATGTATATTAGCCATATCGTTGGAGTCGCTCACTCTTAATTGTGTCGGTCCAGGCTTTATATAGGTCATTCGATCCCCATAGCATCACAAAATCAATGTAGCATACTGATTATTACGAGGCGAGCTGATTGCTGTTGTTACTTAACATTTTCTAGATCCACAGAATAGTTCATGTGTGAAACATATAAAGAAAAATAACAGGTTATAATTGTCGGAACAGACCGAATGTAGTTGTATCTTCTAATGGGCACCAAATTTCAAATGGTTGGTTGCCTTTTATAATCTAGATGGAGCCGAAACGAAAGGTCGGATTGAAACCTCTAAAGTATTGCTGAGCTCAACGATGACGTAAATCTACCAATTATTATGGAAGAAATTACACTTTCACGAATTTATCAACATAACTGCACTCACCATTGTAAAACTGGAATCCAGAATAGTTAAGGAAATCTGCCGAATCATACACCATGAACACAAGGGAACTATTTAAAGCACGGAAAATTGAAACATCATTGCTTCCGGATAACAAACAATTGCTTTTGATGTAATTCTTCAAAATAATAACGTTTCCAATTCCGACGAAACATAACCAAAGCTTCTTACAACAAAGTGCATTTTTTTTAAACAGAAAATTAAAACGCCATTGCTCCTGTATAACAAATAATTGTTTTCGATGTAGTTTAGAGGTGGAGTGCATAGCGCACGGCTTGTAGACTCCAGTAAGTTCAATAAATAAATAATAAATATTTCATCATCGCATTGTAACCGCGCCTGAAAGGTCGGCAATAATAAAAAAAAATTCCGTTCACACTCGAACTCAGCTCATGGGTTCATATTGAAAATTCGATTTCGATCAAACTGTGGTAACTAAACCAATTTTAGCACATTTTGACATACAAATATACTAAATTGATTGTGTCGATACGAGCTTTCCAGTTGTATGGATTAAAACTCAGTAGCAGACACTGTTTTAAGTTATGTTCTTAAAACTGGAAAACCTGCATGAAAATCTTAGGATGGTCTAATTACCACGTTGTTGGTGGTTGTTTCATATTTAAGTGGAAGAGTGCTGTAATCTCGATAGCTTTACATTATATTTCTATTATTTGCAAATAAATATTATTATATTACTATTATTATTATTATTATTATTATAAATTTAATACTTATCGGTGACTTTAATTTCAATGATTTAAAGGGCTCACAGACTTTTTATAAAAAAAACGTATATTGAAAAATTCGAAGATCTAATGGCATCCTTGGAATTTTCTCAACAAATTAATTGGCCAACAAGAGAAGAAATAAGAAATAATTGAATAGTTAAATCTTGCATTGACCTAATCTACAACAAAACCAAAAACCTGGGATTGTAAATCTTATGATAAAAATAACACTGGCAGATCACTACTTTACAGCCTTCCAACTTTTTGACAGCAAAGATTTCGAAGCAATAAATTCTTTCAAAGGCAACAATATTGCTTCAAATACAACAATGTTAAATTTGTAAGACAACATAATGATACAAACTGTAATTTTTTGAACACCTTTACAGGCCCAAACCAGATTTATAATGAAATTGGAAACAAACTAACAGCAATCTATGAAAATAATAAAACTGTTCATTAAAAAAAAAGGTGCCAGCTTCCAAAACGTTTAAAAGCGAATGCATACACAAAAATTTTAAAACCTTTTAACAAACATTAACCGGAAAAACAAACTTTGATTTCAAATTTCCAAACTGGCTCAACCAACAAAAGAGCAACTCGAACGTTATAAAGTGTAAAACTATATTAAACTTGCCAAACAAACCTACTATAAATATTTTTTCAACAGCAATCGTAATGATAGCACAAAAATGTGGGGAAAATTAACTCAATATGTGTTAAAAAAAAAGAAAAACTTAACATAGACAAACAAATAAAAAATAATTTTTGTAGACATAACATTGACACTATTTGCAATAACTTTGCTGACTGTTACCAACAAAAAGTTCCAAAGTTAAAATGTACAAAAATTGGTTCCTAAAAAAGTTAATCCACATATCAGCGCAAACAAGATGGCAAATTCTATTCAAATACTTAAACCTACTCTATATGATATTCTTAAATTATCAATAATATAAATATCAAAAAATCTTGTGGACATGACGGCTTGTTTATGGATCATTTTTTTCAAACTAAAGAGCAAACAGCCTACTTTATGCAAAGTTTGATCTCGGCTATTATTGAAACTGAATATGGCCTTCCAATATGAAAAAAAAACAAGTGCTTAGACCTATATACAAAAAAGGAGATGAACTGCTTTACAACAATTGCAGATCAATCGCTTTGCTTCTAGTGCTAAACAAAACTGTCGGAATTTTTTGCAACTTTCTGTATAGGAATAAAATCGTAAATAAACACCAGTCTGGATTTCTGCAACATTAAGGCACATCCGTTGCACTAAAATACATTAATAACAACATCAATCGATCTTTGCATGAAGGGAAGCAATTTGGAGCTATTTTCATAGACCTAAAAAAAGCGTTTGATACTGTTGATAAAGAAATTCTCTTTGGAAAATTGTATAAATATGGTGTTAGAGGCAAATGTTTAAATGTCCTCATAAATTATCTTACAAACAGACCTTACAGTGCAAATATACACCAATTACAGCACATGGAGGGAAGTTGAATAGGGTGTATCACAGGGTTCAGTACTCGGACCGATACTTTTTTGATCTATGTAAATGAAATTGCTGCCGACAATTTTACTGGTTTGTTAAATTTTTGTGCCGATGACGTTTGCCTGATGTCAATTAATTTTAATAAAGAAATTACGAAACAAAACTTACAAGATGATTTTTTTAAATAATTGAATATTTTACTGAAAATCAACTTTGTATAAATTCAGAAGAAACATGCTTTATGCATATAACGACTCCACATTTAATGAAAAAACATTCTATATATCTGCATAACATCGGCTGCTCAAAAAAACAATATCTGCACCTACAAAAAATTAAACCAAACTACAAACACAAAGTACCTTGGCCTTGTAATTGATCATAATTTGATATTTTACGATCATATTGAAACTTTAATAAGAAAAATCAGACAAATAACCCAATGGTGTATATGATCAAGGATTATATAAACAAAACTGTAAAGAAAACTCTGAAGGAAGCTTGGATTCTATCCAAAGTAAGATATGCAAGCATCATATTTGGACCAACTTCAACTAATTTAATTTAGAGGCTTCAAAGAACCATTAATAAAGCAGTAAAAGTGCTTTTTGGCAAAAGAAACGGGAAAACTACAAAAGACATTTATCTTGAAAATCAACTGTTCAACTTTCAGCTTTACAAGTATACTATTATTACGAATGATTACTTTGACCCCATCTATAAAACATTTAATCTAAGGCCCTCAAGAACCAATATTGCATGATTGCAGACTCTACCTTGGAGAAATTCATTTGGTAAAAGAGTCATGTCTTATTTTATCCCATCCTTATTCAACGAAATCCCATCCTGTTTAAGAAATATTACCAGTGCTAATAAAATGAGAAAATATGTTTAAAAAAATGGATATTGGAAATTACATAAATGTAATGTCATTGTGCTTTTTTCATATAACGATTTACCTTTTACAAATGTTTTTTATTGTTAAATTAATGTTGATAATGTAATCTTTACTAATTAAACTCTTTACACCAATGTCTCAGATGTGAATATCTGTCATATTTTGTGTCACTCATAAGAGTTGTTTGTATCGACATTCAGTGCACACACAAGCTCTAGCAGCTTCGTGCGTTGTCTTGTTAACTGAAAAAAATTATTATTATTATTATAATTATTATAATAATAGTAATAATTATTATTATTAGTGTAGTAACAATCTTTTTGTCAATGTAAGATCATTGTCCGAGCGAAGCGAGGAATTAATACTCGACTGAACTCGGATTTTGTGAATCTGTTTGAAACATGATAGCGGTCGGAATTTTTTCTCATTTGGTTGAAATTAGGGACTATTGGCGCAGCAAATTCATGGTAGAACACTGGCCAGAATTCTTATAGGTACAACAGCAAAGCATTGTCCTGTGGAGCACTGGGCAAAAATCATACATGCATCTACCATGTGAATATAGAAAATAAAGTAATGTACTACAGCACTTCTCATAAGTTATAGTGACATTCAGAACTCAATTATATGCCTATTTTAAGTGAAGCTGAATATTTCAATTGTTTTTCGACTGGGTGCTAGGATAAACTTGTGTGTGAATTAGCATTTTTTATTACTGCGTTACCACTGGTGAGCTACGTTGTTTTGTTATCAAGTAGACATAAAAACAAATTAACATTTGATGCATTCTACCCTACAATCTGGAAAATATGTGGAGATGTGAGGAAGCCATACACTTGGGGTATCAAATTCAGTAATACTCTATGTTCTAGGTTATACCAAACTTTAAAGAAGTAAACTTGTCAACAACAAAGAAGCTAGTAAGAACTTTGTACGGAGATTGTGTGACATATACCATACGTAAGTACAATATAGCATGATTAGAACATTTAGGCAAACTATTAGCTTTAGAGTTAGTCAAACACAAAATCTTCAGAAAAAGGACCACGACCAGCAGCAGAGGCTAACAATGTCAAAATCCGACATTTTCTGCCACATGTAACAATGGTGATACAAAGTGGCGAGGCACGCATGACCGGCTTAAAGTCCACTCGAACAATGTGTTATGACGCTTGAGCACGGGGAAAGTGACATGGTCGTCACATCTTGTTTACGTAACGCGGTTAGTTGGTGGAAGGCATTCGTATGTGTTCTGTGTTGAGCGCATGGCTTCGGGCCTTCTGCTCTTATTATATTCGTTAAAACCTTGTTGTTTTGGTTACACTTAAATCTTTCAGTTTTAAACCATAAGGTACTTAGACTCTCATTTGCCTCAAATTATGCCTCACTGCAACCTTCAAAAGTAGCCCTCAAAACCCAATGCCACCTCAATATTCGGAATCCGTTTGAGCTACAATGATAAGCTTTGGTGTGCAAAATAACTGCAATAAGAGCTACGAATTCACCACATTGATAAGATAAAATCCACCCTGGGAAGGGTCGAAATGGTGGGGGAGCGGGTGCGACTTAGTCAGTTTTACAAAGCTACTACGCCTGTAATGTTGATGCTACAGTTCTTGCATCACTATATTATCATCAATCTATGCTTCATGTAATTTATTTGCTCCCCAGACCATAACACAATCGATTTCTGTATTATTTGGATAGCTAACTGCGCGAGCTGCTCACAATTCGTTCGTCACATTTCTTAGAATGTCTGCAGTTCATAAACAGTAAAAAGAGGTTTGTTTTACTTTGAAAAGATGGATTATACCTAGAAATCGTTTGCTTTGCTCGCTCAAACTGAAGACTTTTGTGCTTCAAAAACGCAAATGTTTGACAACCGTTTAAAGCATACAGGTTTACTTTCTTTGTGCTTCCAACCAGTTAAAGCCAAACAATTTTGAGATCTATAATTTTACTTATACTATGTAAGATGCAAAAGTTAAATAAATACAGATGCAAACCGTGTAATTTACGTTGATTTTTTGGACTTAAATGTCAGACTGGCTGAGTACTCACGAACCCACGACACCACGAACCAACGACCTATGAAGCCGTTGAGCCATGGTGGCAAGGCCTCAGCAGTAGAACCTCGGTGTTTGGTTTCAAAGGTCTTCGGTTACATTCCCCGCTCAGGCAATCTGGCGTTTAAGTCCAAAAGGCAACGTAAATAGGTTTCCATCTGTATTTATTTAACGCTTGTTGAGCCGTTCTGTTTAAGATGCAAAATAAGTCGTCGTTATAGGTCTTTTGAAATAAAGTTTTTCTAATTAGTTTGCCTGATAGAACTTTGACATCATGAACCAGTTTTCAGAGCACGTTTTTGCGTGTTTGAGAGTGAAAAAAAATCAAGTTACACTGACGAAAATAGGTCTATTAAGCGTAATTTAGATAACCTGCGTTATGACCCTATTCTACGCCTTTTTAGGTGCTTTACTACCAGACGATAACGATGTTGATTCTTGCTTACATTAAGGCTACATTCTACAGTTGCGGGAATTGGTGAGGAGAGGCTTGGCTGGACTACAAACTACAGTTAAACGAAACAGCTCAATAAATTCGACCTCGTATTACTATCTAGGACTAATGAATGATATCTACAGTTTCTCCTTGTAAATATGAACGAGTGGGGTGGGGTGGAGTAGGCGGTCAAATACTTTCGTTCCATATGTGCAGTGAGGAAATGTAAAAGGAGTGGTATGATAGCTGTATAAAAAGACAAAAATAATTCCTACGGAAAAATAACGAAAAATAAAAAGCAAAGCAAAAAAAAAAAGAAAAAAAAAGAAAACACAAGTAAGATATTCTTTTTTTAACAATAGACGTGTGTGAAATTTTTTAGCAATAGCCTTTTCACCGAATCCCATCCGCCAAATATTAAGTCCTGATTAAAATTCGTTGGGGATGGAATTTGCGTTTCGGCCGAATCAAAATGTTCTTAAAAGGTTTAACGTTGGAAAAGTTGAAAATGCATTCCTAATTGGAAGGAATTTGTGATTATTTGTGGTGTCTGATTATGTTTAGCTGTAGTGAGCGCAGTATTGTGAGCGATGCACGTAATTCGAAAAAAAA
>JAHWFP010089660.1:99320-113777 GCA_023313725.1 Lithobius niger
TATTACCTGCAGACGAGCTGTGACTTGTCTTTGTCTTCCTTGTTATAGCATGGGTTTGTTCTTATTTTTGCATTGCATACGTTAGCAAGTTGATGGACTTTACAATGGTTATTTGTGTGAAACACTGACATTTGACAATGGCAGTAGATGAATCGCACATTGTATTACGTGATGTTGTACTGCACATGACGGCTATGATGTAAGAATTGGTAATGAAACACACTTATTTCGTGTACAATAAGATCTTTGCTGGTGTTAAAAGTTTTGCTGCTGCGTCAGAGGAAAAAGGGTGGCGTCATATACGATTCAGGGTGTGTTAGCCCAGGTCTGCTGAGAAGTTTTCCTG
Organism: Lithobius niger; assembly: GCA_023313725.1. NCBI lineage: Eukaryota > Metazoa > Arthropoda > Chilopoda > Lithobiomorpha > Lithobiidae > Lithobius > Lithobius niger. Next base: position 99,667 of record JAHWFP010089660.1, read on the forward strand.
TGCCTGGGGTCAGTACTTGTGTATTCGGTCCCAACCACGGCCCACAAAAAAGTAAATTTCCAAAATAATTTCCTAAATTGCTAAAAATTTCCAAATTATTTACGAAATTTCCTAGAATTTTCACGTAAAATTTAGGAAAAAATTTTGCTAAAACATCCTAAACTTCTGGGTCAAACCAATTTTTGTAGAATTTTGTCATGTCACAGACGTCAACCCGTTACATGCCATCCTTACTCATTGCTTCCTTTTGAGGGGGTTTACCCATCCTGGATGTAATTGGTGTCACCGGTCACTCACAGTCTAACCAGTTCTTATTGATTGTCACCATCATGATGGTATTTGTCACCATTTTGACCTTCTGCGAGATGTAGCGTGTCAATTGGACGATGTTTATATCCTCCTATGCGATTTTTTTTTATTTTTGCAGTAGCTACGATATGATCTAGATTTGATGTTTGGTTAAAATCACTATGTACACAGTGGCATCGTGGGCCGCTGCATGCTACTGAGTTGGCACTTATGACCTAGGTGTCATTGCACCATTAATCCTCAATCCACCTCAACCCCTATTAAACACCAGGCACTTCTAAGTTTACATCAAGCTATTTACGTAATGGGATCCATAGCTCATAAACAAGAATAATGAGCGAATGGAGTTAATACAACATATTTTGTTATGTGAATCAAACAGATTGAAGTCGTAGTGACGTTAATCCGTTACTGTATAAAATATAAAGTATATATTTATTTATTTGAAGACCATCTATGCTACGAGGTAACAAGCAGGCAAAGCTGAACTCTGACTTCTTTCTCTCCGTTATCTATTAGGATCATTTTATTCTGGATCTAATTTCTCGGTAAAATATATTTTTAGGCTTACCATTATTTTAGTAAGCGTTTTAGTCACTTTGGAACGAATCAACAGTCACAGATACAGTTTATGCATTTCACAAATATTTTATATGGAAATACAATCACACACAAGAATGAGCCAGGGAGCTATCGGGTTTATTTATTTTAATTCTGTAAAATTCATTCTACAAATAAATAAGGCCTAAGCAAAACACATTACCCTACTCGGCAACCCAGTTTTTGGAATTTACTACACAGCATCAGCTTAAACCAGAATCCGCAAGAAGAGTCTGATGCCTTTTACAATGTTGTAATTTCTTCAACCCACTTGAACAATCGCCCAACAAAGCTCATATTCCTTCAACAGTCTCCTTCCTGCTGTTGACCATTTATACTCTTCTTAAGTCCCGCCTACTTAACAAAGGTAAATAGCAACAGTTAGTGGCAAATGAAACAGCCATATATTAATTATTCCAACAGAAAGTGAATAGCTCACGATTCTTCAAGAACCAGAAAGAGTACATTATTGCACATTTTGCACTGGGGCAAAACATTTGCAGTTGGCGCCAACGCCGGTGGGATTAACCAAGAATAAATGCAATGTTACAACCTATGTCGTATTGTGCTCAATACATTTTGTTTTGATTTTTGTCCTTATCCCATACAGGCTTTCGAAGAATAACCACATTAGTAACAGCTGCATTCCTCCTACTTCGAAAAACAGACACAATTGAAAGAAGGACAGTAAAAAAGCTTTAAAAAATACACAACAAATTAAGGCCGTTAATATAAAAACGCAGCCAATGAAATTTAACTGCGATGTCCAGTGAAATTTATTAAAATCTAAACTTTGACATTGCCGCCCAAAGACCTTGTAACGTTAGTAGTTCTACAGGTTGTGTTATGCTTGCTTGAGTCAAGGTACAAACTGAAGATCACCTTTTGCGGAGAAATGCTTTGTGAAGTAGTGTTCAGATCAAACGCTGATTTCTACGATTTTAAATATAGAATGAATTTAAGTTTAAAAAAAACCATCCACACATTTTGCTCAATATTACGAACATAGAGTATTACTAGCCTACCTTAATCTTGTGGTCTATTTTTTAGGTCTCCTGTCGTCGAGTCTTTGTTACTGCCCAATTGCTGGAACAGCACCGTTATGATGAACTCCATAAATGAGATGATCAACATAATCGCAGAAATAGATGCACAAAATGACTGTGGTTGCAAAAGGAAGTGTAAGGAAACTCTGTACGAATTTGAGCTTCAATACCGGCATAGAAATTCTGACTACACTGCCCTCATACCTACGTTCTCCATAAACGCATTCGAAGTTATTACTGAAAAACGCATCTACACTTTCATTTCATTTATTTGCGATGTTGGAGGAAATTGCGGTTTGTTTCTTGGTCTTTCCTTTTTGTCTCTTTTTGATGCAATTGAGATGATAGCATATATGTACATCAAGTCATTGTCTCGATAACGAATTCCGATAATCAATATGTCTTGTTAACACTGCAACATTAAGCAGCATTAATTACGTAACAGTACCAGCACAATACTTGCTATTAATAAATGATGTTATTTTATTTAAACCTTTTTCGCTCTTAGAAGTAGGCAATACTTTTTGGAGAGACAGTAAATTTTGCCAGGGGTCAGAGTATGACATCTTTTTTAAGAAAGGCTAGGCTTTTTCTTTGCTATAAATGTGTTTATCATCAGCATTGTGAATTTCACGAAAACTCTTAATCCTCTGGAATATGTTAATACACCATAGCCAGTGGGTAACAAATAACAATGTAAATTAAGTAAAACGGATTGAATAGTTAGACGGACAGTCGACCAACGAGATCCGACCATGACCTGGCAGGCAGACAGCTAGTGTTATCCTTGATAAGTAATTGGCCTAAAAAATAACGACATGAAGGCTTCTTTTTCATAATGAAATACTGAGCCAACAGTACTACTCTCTGTAAATCCCACGCATCTGCACTATTTTCTAAGTATTCTGACTTATCAGCATTTGGTGTTAACACCAGAAAATACTTGTTCACTGTTTTGAGTTAAAGAAAAGTCATCTTTACTGAATCTCTTAAATTTTGTAACACTCGTGCAAACAATTTGTGTAATTCCACAAACTGTTATGAATCTACACAATTTCCTTATTATAAATCTTTTTATGCAGTGACTGTATGCGTATGAATTGTGTTTTATTCTAATTAAGAAAAACTTTATTAAGCCTGCACCACTTTGTAATGTTTTCATGTTCGTTTTTCAGATGTTTCATCACGCTGTTGTAATCATGACCAGTTACAATTAAAATAATGGAACATTGCAAAAAGATATGTTTTAGCCGTCTTTTTTTTAGTTTCTATATCATTTATATAAATAACGAAAAGCAGTGGACCCAAAACGTAGCCATGAGGAACCCCATAGTGTACATTTCAGATTAACTGAATGTACCATCGATTTTAGTTGTAGCTTTTCTCTCACTCACGTTGATCTTAATAATATATATTTTCCCTCGTAGTCCAACTTTTGAACATTTTTAAGGTACAATTTCATGACTGATTTTGTCAAATGCGTTATGTAAGACGATAAGAATGGGACAAACATATTTTCCTAATTAAGTCTGTCCGAAATGATGTTGTCAAAGATAGCCCGAGCAGTTAGATTAGACTAAATATATTATGAAAGCGTCCAAACGTTGGGCAACGAATTAAGACTAACTTCAGACTAGGTTAATCACTAAGCAGCTAACCACAATGGTACTTGCTTCTTCTATGGTGCTTAAGTGACAGGTCCGTTATTTAGGGGTATACTTTGTCTCTGGCACAAGAGGAAGGTAACTAGGGCAAACAGTTTCACCAACGTTTCGCCGACTCCCGTTTTGCCGAAACCGTTTTGCCGACTCCTGTTTTGCTGACTCCCGGTTCGCCGAATTTCAGTAAAGGCTTACTCCCGTTTCGCCGACCGCAAGAATACGCAGATATGCTAATGACAAAGCTATTCTTGGCCGCTTTAGATAATAATTATTTGCTATAATTAGTAACTTAGGCCTAGTTACTTTAACAGTGGAGTAACAATTTAGGAGCTGTGGAGTAACAGTTTTTTTTTACAAGAAGCTAGCAACGAAACAAAAAAAACGCATTGTTATAATGCACCAATGCTAAGATTTTAACACATGTTTCTTCTTTTGACTTGTTTCTTTAAAAATGCATTGAAATTTTTTCGCAAAGTAGGCTATTATCATTCCTGTGTATGATTCTATTATAATTCACACAAGGGTGCATGGCAGGATTTCTACCTGGGCATACAGCGGCACTTTTTAGATGAGGCGGCACAATGGCTTGAAAACATTCGTGTATGAGATCACCTGGTGCGAGTTTTGTTGGCGCTGCGCGTTCATGAAAATTTAACTAAATTCTTGGCAGCAACTACTTATTATTAGAATCGTGGTCTTGTTAGAATTAAGCTAAGTGCAGGCTGCACTGCGCACCTCAGTATAAAAACGTTTCGAAATGCCGCATACTGTCAAGTTGTGGCTTTCAAATAACTCCCGTATGTCAGGCTAGTTTTTTTTTTCAATAATCGACATTTTGTCCTTCAACTCAATGTCTTGTTAGTATTGACTAACTGTTCAGTTCTGCAGTATTAGCTTATTTGTGTCATTCGTTGACTTCTATTGCTTACTGCCAGTTTCATATATTTAACCTTGAAACAAAACTATTTAAAAATGATCGAATACGTGTCCTTATTTTTTTTAAACGGATGATAGATAGATGTTCCATACCTAAATACAGCACCACTTCTTTTAAATCGAAACGTCTTGCAACTTCTGATTTAACGAATCGTAGAATTGTTTGTGCGTTGACGGCACCAAAACAACTTGATTAGAGGTCTGCTGTTTGGAGGTCATAGAAAAAGCCAGCCCCGGCATTCCGGGTTCTGGCTTAGGTTGGTCGGACACTTTTCAGTGCTGCTCCTTTCGCCATTCAGACTTCAGGAAATAGCCAGAGAGTCGGCAAAACGGGATTATATCTTTACTGAAATTCAGCGAACCGAGAGTCGGCGAAACGGTTTCAGCGAAATGGGAGTCGGCGAAACGAGAGTCAGCGAAACGGGAGTGTACCGGGCAAACAAGGCCAAGTCTTGCATGGCCTAAACAACATGGGTTTAATTGCAACAATCCGTTAAAGGGGATAAAAGATCCCATACCTTTACCTAAGCCTAAATTAAATAAATAAAAAGACACAACAACTGTCCAGACACAATAACAAATCAACAAAGAGTATTACGCGTCTACATAGGACTCGTAATACAAGCTGATGCATTAGAACAAGTGCGTCATGGTAAATAGAAATTCTAGACTAGGGAGCCGGATATATTTACAGATTACTATTGATACCTTAGCTTAAAGAAGACATGTTATAAACAATTCAGTAATGTCACTTGAAAACAAATACATACTGTAAACCAAGGTTTTCAACTTGCTTCAACCCGCCACAAGATGTTTTCTTTTTGCTTGCCAATCATCCCTCCAGTAGCGATTGGAAAGTGTATGTTGATATGTATTTACACGTGTTAAATTCTGCCTATGGACGTTTCCTTTTGGCCGTCTCAGGGTTAGGGCCTCGGGTCGTAAGTTTGATTCACCACTCAAACGGGTGGTGTTGGCCCGTTTGCGCATTGGTCACACTCGACTTACTGTTTCCTTTTGCGGGGGGTTGACCCTCCTGAATGTTATTGGTGTCGGCGGCCACTTACGGTCCGGCACTTCCTTGTTGATTGTTGCCATCTTGGTGGTTTTCGTCGTCGTTTCCATCTTCCGCATGACATTGTGCGTCAATTGGGTGATAAGTCTGTCCTCCTGTCCGGTGTTTTTCAATTCTTGCAGGAGGTACAGATGTATGACAAGATTTAGATTAGGGGTTTGAATAATATCTCTGTAATATGTGGTGCAGTGGCAACCCGGACCACTGCACTGTGACTGAGGTTGGCGCTAATGACCAAGCTGTCGACGCGCCATTAAGCCTCATCTCCCCCCCCCCCCCACTCAAATAGTCTGACATTTATATCCTAAAGGCAACGTAAATAGGTTTGCATCTGTATTTATTTAACTCTTGTAGAGCCTTTGGCTTTCCGTCTTTAATACAAGATAAACTTATCAGGGAAAGAAAGAAAATACAACTGCTCCAACTGAGACTCGAACCCAAGACGTCCTACTGACTAGGCGGGCACCTTACCATTGCTCTACTAGGGCTGATCCTGGTTACAGCTCCAGCCGAGCTTAGCAACTGTTCCATCTTTCTCCGTGGTGACTTACAGGTCACACACATACACAAGTAGGGAAAGAAACTTTGCTTCTTGGCCTCCATACCAGAAATAATGAAAGAAATAAATAAAGAAGGATTTGTGGGTTTTTTTCTTTAATTTACTTATGCGTTATACATTCTTCTTGCAACTTCAACATCAATTAATCAGTTCGAAATTTTTCATCTTCCAACGAGGCATATTCTGAAATTCTTCGTGGATGTCGCTACACAGAACCAGCCATTAGCTCACAGAATCCTCCCCGCTAAGCAGCTTGAGATGCTATAAATCTCCATTGAATTCCAGCTTTAGTGTTGCTAGACGCTTTTTCAATTTTTTACGAACTAAGAGGTTATCTTCTGGTTACTGTGAAATGAGTCTCTTTATATAGCAAGTAGACCATTTCCCTAAAAGGAGTTCTTCTTTGAGTACGAAGAGTGTAAGAAGTTCATCAACTTTTGATAAATCGGCCAGTCTTAAGTTATTGACTACTTCAACATCAATTAATCAGTTCGAAATTTTTCATCTTACAACGAGGTATATCCTGAACTTCTTCGTGGATGTCGCTTCACATAACCAGCCATTAGCTCACAGAATCCTCCCCGCCAAGCAGCTTGAGATGCTGTAAATCTCCATTGAATTCCAGCTTTAGCTGCTTTATTTTGTACTTAAAAATTAATAAGACTATTTTATGCTTCTTGAAGTAGTCGATCTACTTGTTTAAAAGTTTTAGCATTGTCTCTGTATATGACTTTGCATAAATCTCGACAGGCAATAAAGTGTTGTAATGATAGCAGAAATGATTTGATTCTTAGTGATAACGTAAGTTCTAAAATGAACTGCTCAAATTAGTTAGCATGTAAAAATAAATACACCTTTTTTTGGCCTGCGATCATAATAAAAAGACGTAAATCTCTGTAAATAATACATAGATAAATTTGAAATAAACCATCAGTTAAAGTCATACACAAGAAATACCGTAGTACAGTAATCCACCTTTATGACCTTAAGTTTCATTCAAGCGATGTGGCCCTGATTCAAACCGTCGATCCATTACACACTGTCGACCCCTGCCAGCGGACAAGACGATATGGTAAAAGACGATATGGTTAAAGGCGATATGGTAGGGGTGCAGTGGACAGGTTCACCAGTTCGAATAGTCTTACATCACTTGAATGAAATGTACAAGTGAATAAAAGTGGCTTACTGTATATGTTATTTCTATTGCATGATTTTCGCTGATGGCTCATTTACAATTTACCTTTACATTCGTTGATCCATAACGGGTGTGTAAAACCAAGTCCTGTTACCTGCAGGGATTTGATTGATTCAACTGATGGGTGCTTCAATAACTGAAGCTGGCTTTACTTCCCATTGTCGACATTACTTACATCGGTGTACACCTGCACCATTATTAAACTTTATTATCGTGTTATTAAATGCGCCGGTAGTTATGATTGGAAACGTCGAGTTCTGGTATATGTCTGTGCATTTGTTGGCTTCTGCTCTGCAACGTTTCGCAGTTGCGTCAGACACAGTTATAAGAATTGAAGATCAAATGCGTAGCATTTATGAGATGAGACAATGAAACATCCGTAGTCACAATCCTAATCTTGATTTAAAAAATACAAATCGGTCATTTTTATGAGGCTTAGTTCACTATCGTCTTAGTTCACTAGGATGATCATTCTCGCCACTATAATGCTGAAACTTGAGATGGAGGTCGACGTGGATTTGTGTGTTTCGAAACAAATTCAGAGAATTGGCCAAGGGGAAAGCCAATGTCATCCAGGATAAATAAAATATTTAAAATGTATAAAATAAATATAACATCTAGTTTAACAGTACTAATCTTGATTTAAAACTACAATTTGATTATTATTAACCTTAGTTAACTAGGTGGACCATACACGCCAGAATCGTGCTGAAAAATGAAAGCTGTCATTTTAGGTGAAAAGGTAAGATGAGTAGCACACATGTCTATGCAGATTGGAAGGGTTTTGTTTATTACAGGGGATTATAACCAAACACATTTTAACGGAAAAACATGCATTTAGTAAAATGAATGAAAAAATTGAAACAAGACTACTCTCGGTTTAAAATTAATTTAATTATCAGACATCGCTTACATTTCACTCAACATTACAAAACGTACAGCATTACTCGTTTCATCTTTATTACACGTAAATATGACAAAAGCACAACAGTAGTAACTAGACAACAATGTAAGTTATGCAGACTGCAACGTAAAACGCCCTGCCCGTTCACAAGTCGACCACTATTATACGTAAAACATGAACGTTTAAGTTTGCTCAGCTATAACAACGAAAACATTTTCACCTGGATTTATGCGTTTCGTTCGGGTCACAACACTGTCGAACATGGTAAACTATTTTCCTTACCTTAGATTTTTATTTGTTAATAATTATAATAGGTTTGTTGCAAACACAACCGGAATGGCAAGGACCTGGTGGTCACTGACGGCCATCCGAATTTGAAATTACAAAAGTTAAACAATTTAAAAGTTTAAAGCAAATACGATGGCTCGGCAGCAGAGGATGGGTTGATGGTATTGGGTTGGGGTCACGAATGCCTTGCCACCAAGGTTAGACCTACCAGGGACACAATGGTCCCTGATGGCATCACCAAACATGCGGGACAAATGAGGGGAAAAGCCGGATATCATTGTCAATGTTTCATAAAACATAAATAAAATAACGCATCGTAGTTTAAAGCTTGGCCAAAACCATTTGTCAATCTTAATACAATAATATAAATAATAAAAATAATAAAAATACAAAAAAATATTTAAAAAATAATAAAAATAAAAATAATAATAATAATAGAAATGTATATTATCCCCAAGAAACAAGATAAAAGGAATAGGAAGGGAAGTTTTCATTCCACTTACACCAGTCTATGTTAAAACAAAATAAAATACAATAAAGATTAAAAACATTTCATAAATTGTGATAGATCACCTTTTTAAGACCTCACTTAAAATTCTCCAGATTCCCAGCTTCGATCAACTCAAGGGGTAGGCTTTTCCATGGGCCAACAACCCTATTAGAGAAGAAATGTCTAGCACAATTTTTCTTTTTTATTGTAGGTACCATCAATTTAAGATGGTGGCCCCTGGTGAACGTATTCCTCGCACAACAAAATAAACCTTAGGGTCCACGTCAATAAACCCCCTCAGCATAGAACGTAAATGGCAGTAAGGCAGAGATCAGGAAGTAAGGCAGAGATCAGACACCAGCCATCCACGTTCCAATGATTCAAGGTTTAAATGTGATAATCGTTGCGCATACGTCATGTTACTGCAACCGCGCAAGTACTTTGTGAAGGATCTCTGCACCGTCTCAACTAGTTTGATGTCCTTCACAAGGTACGGAGACCAAACTGGACTAGCGTACTCCACAATGGGTCACACATATGCAATAAATGCCCTAATCAGAGTCGTTTTGTCCCCCGACACAAAACAGCACCTAATAAAGTTAGCCAGTTTGTTTTGCTCTTGCCATAATATTATTGTAGTAGTTAGTAAATTTTAGATTGGCTGAAATATGAACTCCAAGATCTTTGATGGTTTGCTTAGTTTCCAGATTTATGTTATTTATTTCATATACGAAGTTTCCATTATTTCGACCAACAGGTATTGTAATACATTTACTGATATTTATAGTTGGTCAAATTTTACCATGTGATTGACCAATTGTAGATAGTGTTAATCTCACGCTGCAAAGTTTCATTGTCATCATCGCTTTCTATGCTACCGTAAAGTTTTATATCATCCACCAACTTTGGCATTCGAATACCACTGCCATCATTCCGAAAATCTGAAATAAAAATCATGAATAGGAGCGGACCAATTACATAACCCTGTCGAACACCACTGGTAACCTTACCAACGTCAGAAAGTGATTCTCCTACTGATACTCTTTGCGTCCTATTTTCCAGAAAATCCTTTATCGAATTAAAAGTTGAGCGATTTTGAAGGAACGACCGAATCAAAAGCCTTGGCAAAATCTACATAAATAAGATCAACTAGTATATTTTTTTCAAGTGAATCTGTCCAATCCCTTACACAACTGAGTAATTATGTGGTTGTGGAACGGCCAGGTAGGAAGCCAAACTGGTCGCAAGGAACTAGTTTATGTTTACACAGATGTTCCAGTAAAGCATCTCTAATTATACGTTATAGAATTCTGCAGGGGATACATGTTAGAGATATTAGACTGTAGTTGACTGGCTCAGCAGTATTTCCTTTTTTGAAGATCGGAACAACTTCTGCCTTTCCCCCACAATTTGGCACACTGCCCGAAATTTGTGTACATTATGAACGAGGGAAGGGATGAATGACCGTACTAAGGACGTCTACATATTCTGCTCGTCGGATCTGGCATTTCATTTTAACTTTAGCAAAGCAAAGCGCTAAGGACTGCTTGAAAGGAACAACGATTTAATGTACTCTATTTTGATTTGATGCCTTGGTGAAATTTTGGCACCACCCAATTTGTAGACAAACTTGTGATGCATAATTCAATTTTGGCTAGTAGGTGCGGCTACCAATTAACAAAAGTAATCAGCTATGCGGATTGCCATGAGCAGACAAGTAAAAAACGAGAACTAAAGTACTGATTTTAGCTGAAATTAAAGAAACCACCGTCAACATGAAATTTGCCCTTTTCATTCAATCTGTGAGTCCTGTCAGAGTGGCTTTTGTTCTTTGTTTATATTTATATTTTCCTAATCAGTATTGGCACTGAAAATCAAATCTTACGGTTGATTGAACAAAGCAGCAGGGGACCATAATGTGCTGAGTCAGCTCCTCACTGTCATTTTCATTGATTGTGGAGACGAAGTTCCCCTATGCCACAAAGACAGTAAAAAATAAAATAAAAAGGACAAATCAGTGTCTCATTAAACAATTCCTTTTTTGCCCCTCATACTTTCTTTTCCTCTTCAAAAGGGCAGAAGAAATGCCTCCCCTTTCGATTACTTCACAACCACTGTGCTGCTGTCTACAGGACACTTGCTTTAAGGCATCAGATAATCTGGTTGCTCGCTTATAGTCTGTCTACCATCAGGATGCAGACTCTGTGTGCCACGTGCGCATGGTAGGATTGCAGTGTTGGTTCACCACTTTCATCCGCATGCCAAAGTGCCTTTGTGCACTTGATTACAGGTGGCAGCAGTTCGAGTTTCTTTCCAATTGGATATTACAATCTGTTTGCTTTATTTACCACCGGATGAGGACTTTGGGGTTAGAGACCTTGAAGACCTGATCAGCCAGCTTCCTGCCCATTCCCTCTTTCTGGGCAATGTTCAATGGATAGGAACTAATACTGACAACAGTGGGCTTATCCAAGCGGAAGCACACCTAAGCGGGGTGCTGCTGTGGCCTCCAACCCACCGTTATGGGCACTTAAACAATGTGAGTGGTCAGCCTTTGCTGAGGCGGTTGTCTTTTAGCATGCGATGGAGGACTTTACTGATTGGATGAACTTGCAACTCTTGTTCTTGAGCTTGCTGCTTCTCATGCTATTATCCCGCATACGTCCACAAAACCAGGATGGGTACCTGTTCTATGGTGTAACCTGTCTTGTGGGCAAACCGTTCGGGCTCGCAGGTCAGCATTGTGTGCATTTGAGGTGAGCTCTACTACTGAAGACTCTGTAGCCTTTAAGTACTGCCTTGCCCGGGCCAGGTATGTCGTATGTAAGGCTAGGCATGCTTCGTAGTGGGCTTAAGTTTCGTCGATCATGTGTTCCACACCATCTCAGTAGGTGAGGAAGAGGGTGTGCCAATTATAGGGGAAGAACAAGTCATTACCAGTGTCATAATTAAGGATAACGGATGCCGTGATCTCTTCCGTGCCAGATATTGATGATTGTCTTGCTTCTGCATTTGTGTGATTCTCGAGTGATAACAATAATCTTGGTTTACTCGAGCTTAAGCGTAGAAAGGAGGCTCATTGTCCATACGTTCTTTCTGACAATCTGAAGGAGTACAACCTACCTAGTAAGTTTCTTTAAGCTTTGACCAAGTCATGCGACTCCACACCATGCAGGACCTAATGATGTTCACTATTAGATGTTGAAATATCTGCGTCTTGCCTCCCATCTGTTAATGCTGGAGATGTTAAAGAGTGTATGGGCGGAGGCTTCTATTCGGCTGATAAAAAAACACAAGAAAGCTCCACGCATCATACGAGTGAACAGTACCTTATTTTTCGAAGCTGTAGTAATGTGGCTTCATTATTCAAACAAAAAAATAAAACACAAGGCTAACACACAAGCACTTCAAATCAGCCTGCCATTTTGGGAATAAAATGGTATCCGGAAATGATGATTAGCCCGAAGTAAGACAGGGAGGGTTGGTGGGAGATCGAAAGAGAAAGGAAGGAAGGGCGGGGGGGGGGGGCGCGAAAAATAATATTAGGGAAGGCGCGTTTTTTTTTAGTTTTCTTTTTAAGGACTTTTTTTGTTGTGCATCAAAGTTAGGAATATTAGTACGGAAGAATTGTAGCCATGATTGTAGGTTTGATTGTGTGGGAATCTGGATATTGTTAAGACTGTCACGATGGGACAGAATTAAAAATGTTTCAAGGTTAACTCTATTGTAATAATGGGGTTGGTAGTAGAGGGGTGTAAAGTGGAAAGTATCTATTTTATGTCCAGGGGAAACGGAATGTTGTGCAGGGGCGCTATTGGAAGCAAGACTATTAATATCAGAAATATGGCGGGTAATACGATCTCTTCTTTGTCCCGTTTATCCCAAGTAAATTTTGGGACACTCTGCGCAGGGAAGGGCGTAAATAAAGTCGGTGGGGAGGGGGTTTAGTGACACGAGGTTGTTTTTTTTTGGTGAGAAGTTGTTTGAGAGTCGGGGTGGGTGTAGAACGAGACGGACGTCAAATTCGTACAGAAATTGATAAATGAAATCCCTAACTTTGCCAAAATAGGGGGCAAAGATAGTGTATGGTTCGGGAAGGTATGGGCGGGAGGGGCCCAACTAACATTACAGTGTTACTGCAAGTAAATACCGGCGTGCAGGTATTTCTTTTCAGGTTAAGAAGTGCGTGTTGAGCGTCGGAATGGTATTGAGTATTTCGGAAAACTGTCGTTGGACCACGCCTTTTAATGCGGAAAGTAGAATATGAAGGGATGTGTGGGTATTGAAAGGTATGATACGGGACATCTTGAGTTGGTAACAAAGTGCTGGTAAGAGACACCCCTGTAATCGAACGAAAGATTGAGATCGCGAAAGGATAATAGGTTGGAAATGTGCAACTCAAAAGTAAATTGGAATGAGGGATGAAACTCATTGTATGTTTGGGTTAAGGCACTGAAATAGGATTGGTAGATCTGGTTATAGACGTCGTCAACGTACCGACTGTAATTAAAAATAGTAAACTAGGAATTAAGTTGATTGTCAAGTCTGGTCAAAGTGATGTCACACGGGTATGAGCTAAGGACCCCACCCATAGGGCACCCTGAGGTTTGGTAGAAGTAACTGTTTTGGAATCGAACGTAAGTGTGATCAAATAAATTGTTTAATTAAAATTTCTACCAAACCTCAGGGTGCCCTATGGGTGGGGTCCATAGCTGCTACTTGTGTGACATCACTTTCAACACACTTGACCATCAACTTTATTCGCAGTTTACTAATTTTAATTACAGTCGGTACATTGACGACATCTACAGGGTCATCCAAGTAAAGTGTTACGAGCTGATATCCTGTGAATAGATAATGAGAGAATAATAATGATAGAAATGCAATGATGGGTGTAATGGGGACGTTTACACGAGAAAAAAGGAATGACCTTGAGTTGGTATTTTAAGGTCATCCTCGTGCTATCTTCCAAACGAGAAAATATACGGCAAAAAAGTAAACTAGAAAGTTGGACGCAAGGAGACAATATGACCAAAAAAAAAAAAAAA
>JAHWFP010089660.1:117053-130515 GCA_023313725.1 Lithobius niger
AGAGTGTTAATTTGAAATCCACTATGTTAAATTGAAGTACAAAAGTGTTAAATCCAAGTACAAAAGTGTCAAATTGACGTGCAAAAGCGTTAAACCAAAGTTCAAAACCTGTATTTTTTTTTTACCTCTTTGAATATTAAAGCCAAATTGCGTGTAGCTTCTTGTGTTTTATTATCATCCCTGAACGCATTTTTTTAACCAACGAAATTCTATTCGGCTGGATGGAAGATGACAGTGCTTATCCCTATGTAAAACCAGGAAATGATCCGACTTCTTCATTCAGTTATTGCTCAAACTCTCTGACTAACTGTATCTATAAAATTATGGAACTAATGGTCAGTTAGGTTGGTCTGGATGCTGGAATAACGAGTGTGACTTTTTACGGTTTTGGTCAACCATCGGTCAAGTGGTATCGTTTGAATCAGATGTGAGGAAGGCATTTCTCCTCCATCAACATCTGGTTCAAGTCGTGTTTGACTTGGAAAAGGCTTATTACACGACCTGGCGTTTGTGATTCTCCATAACCTCTACAACTACTGCTTTAGGGAACGGATACTGCAGTTCCTTTCGGCTCTCCTCTCGGGCCATTCTTTTCACGTTCATGTCGGGACAATTCTTTCGTGCCTGCATTATTTATTGAATGGTGTGCTTCAGGGGGTCTATTGTCAGTGTCGTTCTTTTGCCACTGCGATCAACCCAATTGCCTAGCAAGCTGCTGTTGTCCAGCTATTGTTTGTTGATGATAAAAATATAGCCTATAAAGTGGGATAGTGCCAACTGTCTTAATTCTAAATTTTAAGTACCTCCACTCCACTCCCCCCCCCCCCCGCTCACCTTTAGTATATAATGCACGAGAGATCCACCTGGTTTCACTTCTTACCTGCACTCGCAGGGAAGAGGTCGTCTTGCTGGTCTCCCTACTGTATTTGCTGTTTCGGCCAGTAATACATAGGTTCTTGGTTTTTAAACATTTTTAAATTTATATTTTTTAGGATGTGTCTGCCATAACATGATTTTGTGTTGTTTTATTTGTGGACGAAGCCTTTGAACGGATATCCACAATTGATAACGGGGTGCAAATATCCCCAAAACGTCGTGTTTCATTGTTTTACATGTGCACTTTATAGGCTATATTTTATAAAAAAAAAAAAAAACTTACAGTGCTGGTTTTACTTCATATTGTTTTTTGATGACTTTAGTCTTTGCTTTCGAGCAGCTCGTGTGCAGCTCGTGTGTCTTACGTGTGGCAAGATATCGTTTCTTCACGTGTTGCTGTGTGGTATTTGATGCTATACAGGACGGAAAGGAAAATGGGCAGGTAGTCGAATACAAAAAGGCAACGTAAATAGCTTTGCATCTATATTCATTCATTTTGACGTTAGGTACCACCAAATTGCAGTGTTACACAATAACAAGTGTATGAAGGAACTCTTTACAATGTGATGAAAAGAAAATGTCCTCTATTCGCAAAAGCACTACCAGAACTAATAAAAGAAAGTTTCGCAGAATCGTATATTTAACAATTCTCATTTCCACTGTACTGTATTGCAACCAAATAAATAAATAATTCCCATGAACTATTTACGAAAAAGAATAATTCTTAATGTTTGGCAACTAACAATTTCGGTATTCGTTGGCTCTCTAGGTCTGTATCCAGCCATTGAGAATCTGATGCTACGGAAATCAATACAATGAATATTAACATTATCATCCAACGTAGTTCTTGTTTCGCATTCACGGTATCATATTCCTTAACCTTAGAGCGAACATGCATATTAGTTTTCTGCAGTTATATTCGAGTTAGTCTGGGAATAAGGTCTACGTGGAAAGGTTACAAATTAGATGATGGTGATGA
The DNA here is from genome assembly GCA_023313725.1 of Lithobius niger. Classification (NCBI taxonomy): domain Eukaryota; kingdom Metazoa; phylum Arthropoda; class Chilopoda; order Lithobiomorpha; family Lithobiidae; genus Lithobius; species Lithobius niger. Next base: position 118,909 of record JAHWFP010089660.1, read on the forward strand.
TGACTTTTCTGTGGATTAATTCCCTTATTGGTAATTGCCTTACAGGTAGGTACTGCAAAAGATCGTTACGGGTTGCTTTGTATATATTCATCACATCACATATAGCACTTACTGAATTCAGTCTATGCAAACTATAACTAAGACCACCACATTTCTGTGCAAAATGTGTACTGATTACAACAAAATTGTATAACTAAGACCACCATATTTCTGTGTAAAATGTGTATTGATTACAACAAAATATTCATCAGATACAAGCAGAGTTAGTCTACATTTTTAAGCATTTAAATGGTTCACCAACAAATGCACATGTTTGTTTTACGGCTATGTTTGTTGCAATCATTGCAGAAAAGGAAAGAATAGACTTCTTTCATTAATGAAGCATAGCTTTTTGGAGCACTATGTAAGATTACTAATATAAAAAAAACTTTCTTTAGCTAGTGATTGTACACTGGAGTAAAGTGACAGCCGGTTTCCAATACAATGAGATAGAGGAGAGAGAGACCAAGTGAAAGTGTGGTGTATGTTTCACCCTTTATGTGAATAGCTTTCCGCTAGACAATTATATCCAAGGTCTATAAGAATAAAATGTTTCATGTGCAACAGTTTAAGAATACCACAACCGCATACATTACAGTGGCATGCAGAACTTTTGAAATTGTTGTGAAAAACATTTTTAGTCCAACAAGCTACACTGAGACCAAAAATGCTTTAAAACAGTAGGGATTTATGCGTTAAAAATGTATATACGTTCTTTTGATGACCACTATTGCCATCTTCTAATACCAGGCTGGAAGGGCACAGTCCATATTAAAAAAAACAAAGCCCTAACTTTGTTGCGCTGTTTATAGGTTGTTAAGCACTTCTATAGTAGGGACACACAAACGAGCAAAAATAATATGAAGTCCAAGTACGAACATCGAACTTCATGAGGTTTTGCTGTAGACCCGACAGAAACAAGCCAACCACTGTTGAGCACTCACAGTTGTGGTCTTCAAACCAAGATGACTTACAGATCAAATAGTGGTATCAACCTATGGACTTCAAAAGAATTCTGCATAGTAGGCACTGAATGATTTAATGAACACGCAAAAAAAAGTACTAACGCTGTTGATCTTTTAAGCCTTTTAACGACTTCTGTGCGAAGGACACTTCCATGCAAAGAGACAAAAGATGAAGTTCATGAGTGAAAATCGAACTTATGACGATTCTCTGGAAACCCAATGGGCACAGCTAAGGGGTCAGCGCCACGGTCTCCGAGCCAACGTGGTGGGAGTCGAGTCACATGAACACACTTGACTTCAAACAATGAAACAGTAGCGTACGCCCGAAAATTCTTTACAAATAAAGCTCATGCTGATAAAGCTTATGCGAAATAAAACTCTTTAACTGAAATCTGCAAAGACGTAAAATAATATCACACAAATAAACAGAACATTTTTGAATTATTTTCTGAAGACTGTTTGCTTCATTTACGTTTTAACTTGTGATTAATTCATAACTTATATTTTCATTTCACATATAACGAACAGAAATTCATTCATTTTCAGATTCAGTGACTCTTACCAAGTTGGTACCACTAGACGAAGACGCTAAAAACGAAATTACAGACATATTAATCAAGAAGGTTCAAGATTTAAGTGATACAGAATTACGGAAATTGAGGGAAAATGCAATGAAGCAAACTGATGAAGATATTGCTAATACACTCAAACCAGGTATATTCAGACCTTTCCAAAAACTGAGAATGGAATTAGTTGCCTATTGCCATAAAACACATAAAGAGATCAAATGCTATTTGAAAATTACATGCACTTTTTGTTTCAAAAATGGACTTGGCGCATTCAAAAGCTATGGATAATTTGGAAAATACCAAGTCATCACCAAACTAGGAGCAACAGTATGCTAACTTTTTTTAATCCTACATCTGCTGCCCATAACCCTGAAGACTGTACCTCAAACGTATTGTTCATAATGCCTAAAACTGGCCGGCGTTACAAACTAGCTGGCCTGTTAATTTTAAGGCCTCGTCAATCAACAATCCAGAGGAAGCTCTGTAACATGCTAGTTCAATAGCATTCCCTTGATTACAGCTGATCAGAATGTTTTTGCATCCTTCTCAACAATCCAGAGGAAACTCTGCAACACGCTAGTTCAATAACATTCCCTTGATTGCAGTTGATCAGAATATTTTTGCACCCGCTGTGGGCTGGGGGAAGAAGAAAGCCACGTTACCCCTCGGTGTCTTTGGAAACTACTAAAAGGGAACAGAAAATCAAAGTTTGCTGTCATGCCCAGCGTTTTCATGAAGGAGATTTTGTGGTCCATCTCGAACATTATCAGTACCAACACTACAGTTTGCAAGTGCACCAAGGGTGTGTACGGCGGGTGTGTTCACCACCCATCACAGGAACTAGACAGAAAGAGACAAATTATGCACGGTTTGCTGCTAATAGAATGTTCGGTGGTTAGAACCCGCTTTGGGTTTGATTCCAATTTGCCCCGTCTGGCCATTGTGTATTTCTTCCTCACCCTCAGTGTGCTGGCAGTGTGTAGCCTCCCAATATTCTGTGGAGGCAGATGTCCTGGCTTTCGGACTTTGGCAGCTTACTCCAGAGGATGAATAGTCTGGGCAGGTCGACTAAAGGTCAATTGGCTATGACTGTCGCTTTTTTCAGGGTGGGGTGGCACTGTTTCACTGTGTCCATTTTCATTGCAGATCCAAATTGTTTGAGTTATAGAGGGTGGTGGTTGCGTGCCTTCCTTCGTGGCCTCTCCTCTCAGCATGTTTATGCTGCCATCTTCCTGAGATAGATGGGTGTTAATAGCTACCTGAAGAAGGTCCATGGATAGGCAGATTCCTGCCCTGTATCAACCAAGTGATGCACGTGACTCTACTTTTGCTATGAAGTCCACTACCGCAACTTTTTCATATCCTCTTTCTCGTGGACGTTTTCATGTTCTTCCCCTTCCCTCCACACTCACTACTTGTTTTCTGTGCACTAACAAGCACCCGAGGAGAGAAACTGTGATTGTTGGGCCTAGTGCTCAGTTGTCAGACACTAGTAAAAGTCTGGACCAAGTCCAGAAGATCATGGTGGTGAAAGGCGAAGGCCGAGATGTCATACAACTCTGCTCGTTCTCAGTACACAATTGAAAGGGATCTGTGGGTCGGGTTCAAAGCATGCCTTTGGTTCATGATGGGTGTACCTTGCGGAGGTAGCAAACGATGATGCTCAGTTAAGAATGCTTTTGAAGGTGCTTGAACTGGAACCATGCCCAGTGCGTGTCAAGCTGCTTCATAGCTTGAATATTACCAAGTGAGTCATAAGATACTTGATTTCCAGGGTCTCAGCGATTATGTTATCCTGCAGAAATTCAAATCACAAAGCATTATGCCTGTGAGGCGGCTAACAAGAAAAGGAGAAAATGGTGTCCAGCCAACTGCCACCTTTTCCCTGACATTTGATTCGATGACTGCACTGCAGCACATTACTACGGGATACTAGCCATTGAAGATCAGGTGATATGTTAGAATCCAATGCTGTGTTACTGCTGTCAGTGTCTCAGCCATACCAGTGGCTAGTATAAGGGAAAGCCTACCTGTGTTTAATCTACAGAGGTAGCCTATGAAGGCACTAACTGTGTTGACCCAGAGCAGTGCTACTGCATAAACTGCAGTGATCAGCAACAAATCTCCTCGCGGGAACGCCGTGTGTATGTAGAAAGGCATCGGGTACAGCAGATAAACGTGAAAGATGACCTTCTGACTGTTCGGCACCAGTGTTAATATGGGGTGCCTCCGAAAATTGACCCAACTGCCCGGAGTAAGTCAAAATCTCGCGACCCCGTGTATTAACTCCCTAGGAGTGAAGTGATCGTGTATACTAATGCTTGATGAGGTGCACCAGGGTTGACTATTTTGAGTTACTTCATGATCCAACAGAAACCTGAGTGACTCAATTGGAGTCAATTTTCGACAGCTCACCTGATCGTTTGCACAAGTTAGCAGAATGCCAGCATCTGGGCCGGTTCGTGAGTCACTTCATTTGGAAGATTTGTTCACTGAGCTCAGTTGTTTGATATGGACAGTGTTCATGCTGCTAACTGGACTGAACTAACAGTACCCATCATTGCATGGACTTTTGGGTACATTGGACCCAGTAGCTGTCATATGATCGACATCCACCCAGTCTGCTGCTATCCCCACTACTGCTACTGTTACCACTACTCCCCCTAACACTGCTTCTGTTAATGCTCACCCCCCCCCCCCAACCCACAAAGTCTACATCAAAGAAGGTGCCAAAGTATGTTACTGGTAGTAATGCCTCGGTGCTGCCTGCAAAGTAGCCACCATTGGTCATATTGTGAAGCAGTCCTTTACACCACCATCCTATTGAGGGGACCACTGAGCTCTTCAACATCTTGATCCTATATTACCCAGGTAGCAAGGAGATTTCTTCATGGCTATCCTGTCCTTCAGAGGACAACTTTATTCAGAACTCACCCCATTTTTGGGTTTGGGTGAGGATTTGGGTGCGTTCGAATTGCATGTAGGTAAGTGAAGATTCATACTTAAATCATAAGCCTTCGTGTTTGTGACTGCATGTACCATTGTTCAGCTGAACTGCCCATGGAGAGGAACTGCAGCTACTTTTGTCGCATTGGCAATCTATGTGCTACTTACTTCTTACACGAAACTTACTTTAAGGTATCAGTAAATTCAGTTAATCTGAAATATTGGATCTACCATTTGGATGGAAACCTTGTGCCTCATCTCCATGGTGAGTTCAGTGCCGGTTCACGACTCTCAGCCATGTGCCAGTGTGCCTTTACGCACTAGCTTTATGGTGGTTTCAGTTATTGTTTCTTTCCAAATGATTATTGCGATCTGTTATGTTTAGTTAGTACTAGATGAGGTTTTTGCTGGTGGAGACCCGGAGAAGTTGGTCTCCCTTCCTTCTGTCACTTTCCCTTGCTGGGCGAATTTAACAGCAACCAGTCAAGTGGAAGGACTTAATATTTACGACAAGGGAGGATCCTTGAAGAGTTGGATGCAGAGGTGATCATTCTCATCATAAACGATGGAGCAATGACCCATTGTAACCTGGCCATGGACAATTGGTCAGCAGTAGACTTCTTTTTGCTCGTTTACCAGTCAAGTTAATAAATAACACCTCAAGCAAACCTTAACCATTCCAGTTTACTTTACCTGGGCTGTCACTGTGGATCTTCATGGGATCGATAACTCACCATTTTGTGCTGACTAATATGCAAGGGAGTTCTGTGACTTCCAGGCCTGCCCGATTAGTCCTTAAACGGGCTGACTACTCAGCTTGTTGATGCTAAACGGGCTAACTACTCAGATTTGTTGATGTTGCAGTCTTTCAGCATGTGGTGGTGGACTTTGCTGATGTGGATGAATTTGCTACTTATTTTATTTGCTTTTTTCCATGCTGCAAAAAAAAGCATGGTCTTTCACATGTCTACAAAGCCAAAATGGGTCCCAGTTTTGTGGAGGCTGGCATTGCGTGCATATAAGGTTAGCCTAACTACTGAAAACTTCGTGGCACTTAAGGTCTGCCATGCTCATGCCAGGAATGACATACACGAGGTTAGGCATGCTTCATGGTCAGCTTATGTTTCGTCAATGAAGCGTTCCCCACCATTACAGAAAGTGTGGAAGGAACTTGACACCCCAAGTAGCAGGGAGGAATTGGTGGCACAGCTAAGGGTGGTGAATGCAATAATCTGTTTCCTGGCAGATATAGCTGATTGTCTCATGACTGCATTTGCACGGGTCTCGAGAAAAACCATTATGATCCTGGTTTCCATTTTAATAAGCGTAGATAGGACGCATATTTTCCAGACTTTATTCTGATGGTCTGCAGGATCACAACCTACCGTTCACCAGAAAGTAATAATTGCACCAGAAAGTAAGAATTCTTCACTCTCAGCAAGTGAATATAAAATATGTAGAATGTCTGTACTCTAGTTCAGTCAACACGCTGAACATAAAATCTCTATAATTTCTGCAGCATTTTCACTCTCTGCAAGCTGAAGGTAAAATCTAGAGAATTTCTGCATTCTGTTGTTCGCTGTCAGCAAGATGAAGATATAATTTGCTGAATTTATGTAGTCTGTTGTTCAGTCAGAAGTTGAAAAAATTCCATAATTTTTGCAGTCTGGTTACTCTCATCAAGCAGAAGGTAAATTTTGTAGAATTTCGACAGTCGTTCATTGTGTGGCCTTGGCAAAAATGAAATGTGGTTTACTTTCAAGCCTTGATAGGGAAAATTCCCTAAACAATACGGTAAAGGTTAAACAATTGTAAAAATAAGTATTCTTTCTCACACTGCATTACATGCTGACAAACAACCTTTGCCCAAACAACAGATCTGCAGTACTTACACCGGGGTTAAAGGGGGTAAAATCTACACAATTTTTACTCACAATTTGCATGATTAGAATTACCAAAAGATTTCGCTTGAAATTTTGATAATATATCAGTAAGCGATAAATCTACAATTCATGGATTAATTCTGCCATCTAAAGCTGATATAACAAACTTCAAAGAAAAGGGGCTAAAAACTCCGAACTTCTGACGAAGAAAGTGGGAGTCACTCCAATGGTGAATATACCTCCTAAGAAAAGTGACATTTGACGGCCCCCCCATGTAGGCCTGCTGAAATTTGTTTATTTTGCAAAGGAAAATACTATACCTGTTAATTTTAGCATTTATGCTCTCCTTTACCTTGAGATTTGAAACTGTCTCGATCCGCCCAGCTCTACAACACAACTGTGTGCGCGCAGCCTTCCTAATAAATAGAGCTCGCTCTAAGCGTTCACATTTATTGTTCTCTCCCGATTCTGTCAGAAGGTGACTCAAAAGTGGAGGTAGGGTGGGTTTGTATAGTATTGTCCTTAGCAAAAGAAACAAATTTCAACCAGCCTTCATGGGGGGGGGGGGGAATGCGGCAAATTTCTCTTTCTTTTGCTTGGAAAATACTGTACCTGTTAATTTTAGCATTAACAGTAGATCTCGTGCGAATTAGTGGCGGGCACGTCCTGAACGAGTTCCCTAGGGTTATGAGCTGGGTTCCCAGTTTGGAGTGTTGAATACCAGTTTGGAAATAGCTGGGGAGCAGGTAATTTTCGTGTTAACGTTAAGAAAGAGGCAAAGTGTTACCTGCAATTGTTGTGGCTGGCTGTCTTTGTTTCGCTTGAGGCGTCATCGTCAGTGTTGGAAGTTTCTTGATTTTTTTTATTCTTCATGGCTGGGTCGTTCAGTGCGAGTGAGAAGGGAACGTTCCCGGTCTATAGCTTTCCACGTAGGTGATGTGGCAAACGAAGTGGTGATAGAAGAGTTTTTGGCTCCAGGGCAGCTTGACATTTTACCTTTGATTAAAATTATTATTATCTTTTTGGAAAGAGTGTGTTAGTCGGAAGAAGGTTGTTGGGATAAAATGTTCGAGGTTGCTGGGTGAGGAAGTGTTTGAAGATTGAATTCTGAGATTGGATTGTTGTTAACTTCATTGTGTATTTTTTAAGAAAAAGGGAGTTTTCCCATTTTAAGGATTGAAGGGAAAGCAAATGGTTTCTCACCCGGCAGTCCGGTAAAATGGGTGCACTTCTTTTTTTTTTGAGAAAGGTTGACTAATGGTTTTGAGATCTCGGGAGGATGCCGTAGGCATGGTACTTGGCTCTGCGTCTGCAGTGGAAACATGATAGGTTTAGGGTGTTGCTGCTTGTGTAGGGCTGAAGGCTGCCAAGGTTTGGTTGAGTCTGGTGGTTGTTGTGAAGCCAGATATTGAAGCCATAGAAGTGGTCTGGAGAGCATGTGATCTTGTACCACGAAACAGAAAACTGGTCATCCATGATTGCATCTTGGAGTTCTTGTTGTGATGGAGATTCAGTTCTTGGTGTGTCAAGGGGTAGTTCACCGAAAGGTATGACAGGTGTGATAAGACCCGGGGTGGGTTTCAGTTTATCATAAAACAGTTTACAAATCCGGGGGTCTGACTGACGTAAATGAGGATGTTCGTATGGTAATTGAGCATGGTAAGATGGCCAGAGGCCTCCGTCAAGTCGATTGCATTTAAAGTACAGGCTGTGCTAGTGCTTTTCTTTGACAGTTTGACTTTTATGGCATCAGTGAGCTTAAGTGTTGTCGTTTCAAGAAGAAGCTTGCGAAAGGACTTGCACGCATTTTGTGCTATGGTTTTTTGTTTTAAAAATTCACATTCCAGCAACTTGTAGTTTGACAGGAGAGTCTGTTGGTCGGCTGGGGTAACTTGTAATCCTCTTAAAAAGTGTCGATGGTCAGATGCACGGAACTGTGTCATGCATGTTGTTGTCAGTCAACATTTCTTTCATTAACCCTTCTTGTGGTGTTTCTGTTGGTTGAAATGTCTTGGGGGAGGAAGGTGGTAATATCCCTGGTGACATTGGTGGTCTCTGGAGTGCCCTTCTTTTCCACTCGGGGGAGGACGTTTTTGGTAAAAAGAGCTCATGGTCAAGGTGGTTGAGGCGTTTTTCTGTTGGCTTTTATGATCGGTTTTGGTGTCATTCGAATCCATTGTGGGGAGGGGTTGAAGATTTGGCTGAGATTGTTCATTAAAGGATCTCGTCGATATGTTGTGTTGAACGCACAGTTGGTTGTTTGTACTAGGGTGGTTGTGGATCGCTGACACTGTCTTTGATTGAAGGATCCAATGTAGTTTTCATGTTTCGAATGTCTGGCTTCGAGGGACCTAAGGGTTTTCCTCGGAGCAGGGGAGCTGTATTCAGATGACGATGTCATGTCGAACTCGGGAGAAAATTGCAGAGGGAAGGAGTTCCTATTTTGAAAGGAGAGTTCCACGGAGTTGAGCCTGGGGTGCAAAGATTAGCTTTCCAAAGAATCTTGAAGGATGGTTTTCGTTTTGAAGCAATTGGTGGAGTGGTTGTTCGTTTGGATTTTTTCAAAAGTAGGCTATACGCCCATTCTTTGCTTGAATGGAACGGGATTTTCATGCATTTTGTAGTTTTTCCACCTTCTTCCAAGTTGAAGAAGAGATTTGGACGCATGCTGGGCAGGGCTTGACATAGCAGTCGCGCTTTCTGTGTTTTTGACAGACTTGTGAATGCCGATTCTTCCTCTAGTATTGAGACCAGGGTACAGGCAAGATCCGGAATCGGGAATCACCGGTATTAATTTTAGGAAACTGGAAGCTTCTTTGTCAAGAGAAATGGACAGTCTGTCTCTGCCTTCTTGCATTTCATCTGATGAAGTCATGATTTGTGGAGGTGAAAAGTTATGACGTGTTGCTCGCAAACGTTGGTATCTGGAGTGGCGGCAACAGGCGAGGGTACTCGTGACCGTGGAAAGCCTCCGGCTGTAGAGGGAGTAAAGACCGTTGCGTAGCAATGGGGGGGGGAAGAGCCTGCGAAAAGAGAGAGGGTTGAGCGGATGTGTTTCCCCGTTTCTTGGCAGATTGAGAACTGTATGTTGAAGAGGGAATGACGTTGCAAGGACAGGAGCATGTCTTGGGGGGTGTCAGGGGTGGTAGAGCCACTAGGGCTGGATTGATTCTGGATGAAAAGTGGCTTGGTGTTTTTTAGGGGATGTAGATTTCTTGTGTTTATTGGACGGGAGATCACTTTTTGTTCAAGGTTGGGTGCTTGGCAACGTTTCAGCAGGTGAATGCGAATGCGAAAACGAGTGCTGGTTAGACGTTGTGGATGAGATGAATGGGAATGCAAATGTGAATTCCAATTTTTTTTAATTTTTTTTATTTTGGTGACGAAGCAGGTGCGAATGCGGATGCGAATATAGAGAAATGGGTTTGGTGAGGCGTCATTAGCCGAATGTGAAAAAGGGGTGTTTCACAGGTTCTGTCATTGTTACTGGATTTGCAGCGACAAATGCGGTGCAGGGTTTGAGCGACGAATGCGAATATAATGTATCCAAATGCAGTTGAGAAGTTTCCGGTGATGAGTGCGAATGTGAATGTGAATGCTGGCCTTTCGTCTCGGTGAGGTTTATCGGGGTGAATGCGAGTGAGAATGTGTCTGTTCCTAAACTGGGTTTGTAGCAACGAATGCGAAATCGAATGCAAATGCGAATGCGAATTTCAGCTTGTCTTCTCTTTTTTAGGAGTGTTGGATGAATGGAAATGCGAACCCAATTCCAGTTTCCCTGCTATTTGGAATCCTGGTGGTGTTTACTTCTCACGAGGTATGCACCGGCGAATGTAAATGCGAATGCAAATGCACATGACAGTAGTCGTTCTTGTGAGGAAATGGTGGTGTTATCCCCGGAGGTGGAGCATAGCAGGAGTCCCAGCTGAATCACCTCGGGGTTAATTGTGGTGAGATGCAAAAGCCTTGCGAGAGTATGGTCAGGAATGATTGTGCCAGTGTTACAATAGAGGTGAAGGGTAACGATAGAGGGTGGAGGGTAATGATGGAGGGTAACGGATGTTCCAAGATGCAGCTGTGAGAAAGCATGTTTGATTCCGACTGTGGTAAAGAGTTCAGTTCAGTTGGTTGATGGCACGGAGGTCTTTTGAGGCAGGAAATGAGCCCAGGGACCGTGCCAAAGTTATAGTCGCGAGGCGGAGGACAACAGTGGAGATGGTAGTCTTTCTCCATGGCTTTCTTCTCTTCTCTGCTTTGAGTAGTTGGGTGGGGAAAGATCGTATCTTGTCCAGTAGGCTAACTTGTGATGCAACATGCAGGTGTGGATATGGAAGACAAAGGTACGTATGCACCAATGCCTAAAACCATTGAGGTGGTGGCTTGGGGACGAAGTTCACTTGTTGACTTTCTTCTCTTCTCTACAACTAGTGCAGCTTGCAGGTCTGATAGATGAGCAGGAATGCATTGTATTCTTCCTACTGTAGTCTGGGCATGTTATGATGTTAATCAAACTGTACAATAACGGTAAATTGTCGTTAGTGTATAATTAATGAACTAGTTCACATTACTGACAATATATTAGAAATTATTGTTTCTTTATTAAATTATTTTTCTTTCAGTGATCCATGAAAGAAATTTAACATATGGTATTTGTTTTAAACTAACTGTTGAGTTTCAGATAGGCATATTTTCTTGACAATTTTTCCCGTTATTATACGTTATTTAAAATGAATAGTAATATATTTCCTATGTTAAGGACGTAGAGGTCAAGTCTTATGATAGTCATTTTTTCCATATTTCTTTAATGGCTTTTCCTCCTTACAAACTGAAGTTACTCTTAGTTTTTGAAGTATCGTTTATGTCTAGACTTGATGGTGATATACAGGGACAGTCAAAAGTTCCTTGCACCTCATGAAAAGCCCCACAGTGTTGAAATTACACACAAGACTCAAAGGACTTTGTTTTGTCCCTAAGATAGGGTACACCCCATGAGCTTGCATTGGGGCGTCCTGCCTCCCTCAACCCCCAGATATAGGATTTAGCTTTGTTCCTCTCAGTAATAGACGTTTGGTACCAATTGGAGAAATATGCGCATGGCCCAGCTAACGTGGTCGTCGAAAACGACATGCTAATTGTATAAACGGGATGTGTTTTATTGCATCTTAAGTCTGGCCCCCATGCCCCACCCATCTTAGGACAAACCTT
>JAHWFP010089661.1:0-15582 GCA_023313725.1 Lithobius niger
TCCCTAACCCCTGAACCACTTGACCAATTATAAAGGTCCATATGATAAGAGCACACCTACAGAGCAATACCTGTAAAATGAGCCAAGAACCAGCTTTATTCACCGCATGGAAGAATTTATTTTCATGATACAAAAAAAAAAGCGCAAGTAGTAAGTAATTAGGCAAATATCAACGTTATTCACGTCGATTTTTCAACAAGAAAACGGTAAGCTGTGCCATTAATAGCGACTTTTATGTTGTCAGGCGACCAAGGCCTCCCGATTAAACAAGTTTCAGCCTTTTCTGTTACATAGTTATTTATCCTCACTGCCTGAAAATAGTCAAACTGCCTTAGCTATAAAGACAACGTGGATAGTGGTCGCCATGCTCATATACAGGGTGATTCATAAAGTACTGAAAAATAGGCATATATTATAGGGGTACCTAATTTTAAAAGCGCATGAACGAAAACCTTCTTTATTAGATTGAACAAAGGTTTTTGTTTCATGTGCTATTAAAATTAGGCACCCCTATTTTTCAGTACTTTATGAATCACCCTGTGTGTGTGTGTGTGTGTATATATATATATATATTTGGATGTTATCGTTTATCTTGGCGGGCGACACACTAGTGCGTGTCTTGATACCGTACCGAGTGTGTTGTGCACTCAAGAAGTGTTTTTATCCTAATAATAACGTCATATTTACCACATCCGTGGAAGGGTGTCCGGAAGGGAAGACTCGTGGTGAAACCACTAACACTGTTCCTGCGTATAGTATTAGTTTTAAAATTTGCCACTGGAGTAGCTATACCAGGCGCTTCAAATATCTGTCAAGGTGCTCCTTTGGTTTTGGCGGGGTTGGCGAAACCCGGATAGCGTAGCAGACCCTACAGTTTCCTCACTAAAGCTCTTCCAGATCGGGATCACCCGGACTGAGACAAAGTCCCCAAATGTGTAATGGGGAAAGCCGGTTTCCAATCATGTCCTTGGGTCTGCATTGAACGGGGTGCACGATCAAGATAGGGAGGTCAACCTTGATAAGGCCCCTGAGAACTTGTATACTAGTATGAGATTGAACCTCAACCTGAAAAGTTCCAGTAGCTTCAGGCGCTCGCTATACTCCTGGTCTCTAAATCCAGGTAGGGTTTTTGTAAACCTGTGCAGAGTTTCTTGATGAGATCAATGTCTCCAACCAAGGAAAGGGACTGGACCGGAGAGGCGTATTCAAGGATAGGGCGCACAAAAACCTTGAATGACCAGATACCTTAGTTGGACATCACCAGAAATAAAACGGTGATGCACAATGGCTGATCTAGAATAGGCAGAAGCACAGCTTTTTCTGCATGGTACGATTTAAGATTGTTAGAAAACCAAAATCCAAGATCACACACTTCAGAAGATGGAGGAAGTAGTATCTGGTCAATAATATACCGACTACATTTATTATTATTTCCAACATGGAAAGTACAACACTTCTGAGCTGAAAGTGGGCGTTGCCATGGCCAGGTCCATTCCATAACCTGTTCCAATCTTTAAATCACCCGCAAACTTAAAACCCAAAACAATTGGAAACTGCAGGTCGTTGATGTAATTAAAAAAGTAGGCCAATAACTCCGACGTGTTGCATGCAAGGTCGTGGAATCTATGTTAAGAGACAGTGATTCCATTCTTCGAAAGGCACAGTGTTATTACTCAGGACCAGTTCAGCTTCCTCCCTTCCAGATATCCTACCCATAAATTGCTCGCTGTCCTTGACAGATGGACCGGCGCCCTTGATGAAGGATCCCATCTGTCATATTTTGACTTTAAAAAGCCTTTGAACTGTTAAAGTTGAAGCGCTGTGGTATTACTGGAGATCTGGAGTCTTGGCTTACCACTCTCAGAGGGTGATTGTTGGAAATTCAGCATCTTCCTGAATACAGGTACCAGGTTGAAAGTCCTCTTGTAGAGCCGTAAGGTCCAACGGCTCGGCTGGTGGGGTGCGCTGGCCGGGCTACAAGGGAGAGTCCGTGAACACATTGACGCTTGAAAGTGGTGCTTCAGCAGGGATCGGGCCAACGGCGGCGAGAGCGGAGATCCAGCGATCGCCGAGGGTGAAAGCAGTAGCTTGCGGACGAAGGAGAGCATGAGAGGGAGCGGCGAGCGAAGTGGGAGCTTCGGAAGCAGCGGCCATCATTGGGTAGAATCGAAATTTCCGTGCGAAAGACACGAGGAACTGCGGCGCGAGGTGGCGTGGAGACAACCCTGGAGGAAAAATGAATGCCGAAAGCATCCGCGCTCTTGCTTTTATAAGGGAGTACTGCCACGCACATGCACAGTAGGGATATGCAAGCAGGCGCCTGCGCACCGGAAGAAACTTCCACGGGAACATCACATTCGAGGAATGTAATGCTAAATTACCAGGTTAAGATGTTTTGGCAACAAAGAAACTATGTTATGTTTATTATACTGGGGTGTAAACGAAAGGAAGGTTCTAGGCTGTATCATGATTAGACATTTAATTGAATTCTGAAGATGCAAATTACTCAGCTTAGAGAGAGATGCTGTAATACGTTAGTTAATGTTCTATATCCACACGACAGAAGTAAAGCACTACTTTTTGCTCCATTTGTATAGCAGCTACTTTCTCTAAATAACCTTTTCTGTATGTTTCTACTTTTTCAAAATAACTAGAGGCCAAAAGCAGCCGAAATAGGGTTTTAGATCATTTAAAAGCTCTTGAAAAACTATTCGAATGGTACATTGGTTGGTTGAGTAGATGGTTTGAAGAACACTGGAGTCAAGGCAGACATCTCTAGACACATGCAAGGTATGCAACAATGAATCCGTAGGTGTTCACCTACTATAATGCCATTACAACCACACAAAATGCACAATTTCCAAGTTCAAAGATATTTCTCCACTTCAATATGTATCTAGTGAATTGTCGATAGTCCTCTGCTGTCGACGTTAAAAAAACGGCCGACTATCTTCTTCAGGCTTTTCACTACACCACTATGTAACCTTGTCAAGGTATCTCATTTTAATCTGGCGATTGGCCATGGCCCATTGTATTCACTGGGCCTCTTCTCCACTGGCCACATAGCAAAAATTGGATCCCTGGGTTTGATGGTCCCTGGATATTCATCAGCACGGCCTTCTCTCAGACTTGGTGTTGAATGGCCAAGGCTTCTCAGAAGGCCGTGCTGGTGAATATCCACGCAGGGATCCAATTTTTGCTACGAGGTGATTTCAACAACGCACCGAGTGAGAAGAGGCATAGTAAATACAGTGGCCATAGCCAACCGCCAGATTTAAATTACACTTGAGATGACAAGGTTGCATAGTGGTGTAGTAAATAGCTTGAAGAAGATAGTTTTTTAACTTCTACAGGAGAGGACTATTGAAAATTCGCTAGATATTGAAGTGAAGATATTGTGCGTTTTGTGTGGTTGTAATCTCTTTGATCTTTCAAGGTACTAGCTTCGACACTTTTAGAACTACTAAAATAACTGACTACCAAGGAATAAGAGTCAATATTTTCAGCACTTCTGTTTTAATAAAGTTCCTAAGATACAACCATTAAAAATAACTGCATTATTAGATCTAATCTTACTTACAAAATTGACTCCTCGCTACGGCGTCATAATTATGAAACTTGCATTCATTGCAAAAATACTAGTATTGGCACAATGGTACAGATGCAAAAAAATTAAGTCAATTTAAAGTATAAAATGTGTGGTTGATACTCAATTTGTACACGATTAAACGTATAAATTCTTGCATAAATAAGATAGTTTTTAAAGTATTTCATTTATATAAAACAACTGTGGTTAATGTACACTTTGTTGTAAAAAAAATGACAAAAGTCGAATGGCTTATACTTGCGTGCGTGCAAAGTTAAAATGCTACAGTACATTTGTATCAAACTTGCACCTACCAGTTCTACTTCTTTGTATTAAATCTTAAAATGCATTGGTCCAGTGGTTAAAAGCATTGGAATATATGTGTATAGGTAAAGACGCATTTTTAAGTTCATATCTTTGTTTGTCAGCATCATAAAAGTTGAATAAGAATTAAGTTTGGTCTATCTATTCAACAAACTAAAAGTTGCTTAAGAATTAGTTTGATCTAGTATCTATTCAACAAAATACCAACTACTTCTGGTGCTTTTAAAAGACCTCCACAAATCCGTAAAAATATAATTCCTAGCACGGAAACATTAAAAAAGTACCGTACCTCCAGTCCTTAGATACTCGTGGATTTTTCTAAATGGAAACTATTTTTGAGTATTCACAAATTATGAACGCTCAACTGCAAATTACCATTTTAATTACTGGTAAGTTTCTTTTAGCAGTAATAAAAACCAAATTGAACAAAATTAAAGTCCACTTTGTATCATTCAAAAAGCGTATACTACTGTTACAATTTCCCACACTGTGTGACCTTAGCTTTATACATCGTAAGTACAGTAAATCCTCGATTTCCAACTAATTGGGACCAAGGGCTGTCCAAGCAATCTAGTTTACACGCAAACAATGGAGCAAAAAATTTTATTAGGAACAGTTTTAATATTTGTGAAGTTTGCTTGCCTGACGGCCGCCAAAAAAAAAATTCCGAAATGGTCCGTTTCTCAAGCATTTGTGGTTCAGTGCTTATTTCTAATTTTCGTTTGTCGTGCCACTGAATCGGTTTGATTCATCGAATACCGATAATTAAATTTGTCAGCCCATCACTGGCTATTGCCAAAACAGGGGTCTTACCGTGAGTGCCGCATGTTTAACTGGAGCGACACAGTGAGTCGATAACTCTGTGGACTGTCATTCCAGTTTTCTCGCAACGGCTCTAGTTTCCATCTAATTAACGATATGCGGGGCAAGAAATTTAAGAGATTGGGCCATCATTGGCGGCTTCCCTAAAAAGCACAACTACTTTAGAACTTGAAATAAATAAAAATTAAAATAAATCTAGTCCTACTAGAGCTTACATTAAATTACAATTTCCTTTACATGCAGGGGTTTGCGACACACAGTATAGGGGTGTTTGAGTTAAAAGTTTTGAAAATGCTTAAACGCGACAACATTATTTATGCATCTTCGGAAAATGAACAAGAGTGCTATAAAAATGCTTTGTTGAATACATAGGCTTTTGATTAGTGTGTGTATTGCAATTATCGCACAAGTATTAATTACTTTTCAAAGCATTAATTCTATAGAATTTAAGTAAAGATACGTTTTGCTGCAATTTGTTGAGAAATAACGACTTGTAATTCAACAAAACTCGAAAAATTTGAATTCGAAATTTTGAGTTTTGCTCACCCCTAAGCACAAACCAATAAAAAGAATACGTCTGGTCATTTTTAAAGGGTTTTGACCTGAGAAATGATACATATTTTTTTCGTGGCCCTAAGTATAAGGGTTGGGCATAGAGCATTAAATACCAATTTAAGCCAAGAAAGTGAAAAGTAGTTGGACAAAAGGGTTCAGATAATTCGAGTTCCTACTGTATTACAAAAAAAATTTATATTACATTCCATTGTAGCATATGTTTTGTAAATAAACAATTTTTAACACTGCAACTAAGCTTATAATAATTATAGATACTCAACAGACGAATCAAATGTTTCACAATTGTACAAGCTTCTAAAAAAAAGACTAAAATCGCCGCCATATGTATATGTGACTAAAACATATTTTGTTGTACCAGAACATCAAAAACCATCATGAAGGAAAATAAAATTTAATAGGTAAAAATCACAACTTTGAACCCAAGCAAAAAAAATTGTTTGGTTTACGGGTGAAAATGTAAATATAAACATCAGGAATTTTTATGTAACTAACCATATTGCTTTGACATGTAAAGCTCAAACCATGAAGAACGTGTGGGATCAGTCTAAAAAATATTTGGCAAATATGTAATTTAGTCTAGGAACAAAAAAATTAGATGGTTCTCAGGCACTACCTGGTAGTCAAATTTTCCCCTGGTTATAGCTTTTTATTTGTTAGCGCAAGCTAAATTTATTACTGCAACAAGGATAAAAAATGCTGAATATAAGTATTATTTAACCTAACGTGGCATTCAATTTTACTCTTTAAAGTGGCACTACCACCGATTGAAATGCGAACGAAAATACTGTGGCGCCATCTAGCGGCAATGATATTGTTACTCTTTATAACTTGCTCCCAGGTGCACGAAGATGAAGCATATTTTCACTCAATAATTAAGGATGTCGTGGCTTGTTTGTTTCGTTAAAAGAAATGCAGTTATGCATTCCTTCGCTTGGTGCAAGCAAACGCTTGATGGTACTACACAGAGCTAGATGTTGTCAGATTTCGTCTGCTTTCAATCGGTGATAGTGCCACTTTCAGTTAAACACTTGCAGCTCTGTAAAATTTAAATCTTGTGTTTAGAACAGTTAAAAGCAAACTAGTTACTTCGAATAGAATAAAAAATACTGGCTACTTTTGGCCAAATATATTTCTTTTCACGGCTTTACGTCATCTAGTATTTAATTATTTTTTTTTAGAATTTGTCAAACAACTTCCTATTGGTTTGAGCTAGACTTGAAATTAACACCTTTGAAAAATTGTACGTGATGGTTAAAATTGTATACAGGGTGTTGAAATCTGTGAAAATTTGGAAAAAATGCCTGCAAACCAGATGTGTAACTTTGATTTCCTTGCAGCAAAAACAGTTGTGGACTCAGCCTGAAACATCAGTACCTCACTGCTTACAATTTATTTGTGCTAAGGAACGTTTTTATTACTAACACGATGGACTACGCATTGACGCTAGGCGAGGAAGACTTCCGGAGAGCCGATGCTTTGTAACGAACGCTGTTTTTTTTATTATGTGCAATCATCCACATGTATTTTAGTCATCATTTCAAAGCATCAAATCAAATGAATCGTTATCTCGGCTCTTTTTTGTAAAGCACAGCATCAAGTAGTTGAAAATTAATTATATTATGCTAACTATGTTCCCTTCTAACAATATCTAATGGAAGTGAATGGCACAATGCCCTAATGTTAATTAAAATGTACAGTTGAGCATGCCCTTGTAAATGCAGAAAACATGAGCAAAGCAAGTTGTGCATGCATAGAGTCAGTCTGTATGTGGTAAAATTGCGACCAATGAAATGTCCGGCCCTTCACAACAAAGAGCAATTGGTAGTATTACATAGTCAACATTGATAAACTTTACGAGAGTAAGTCCATTACTTCTCGCTTTGGCAAAAGACCGTTAGGGTACTCCCCAATCAACATGGCTGCTATCCATTTGTGGTACTCTTCTTCGTTATGGCAACAAACAGTCCGACCAAAATAAGGGCTCTCTCTTGTTCTGGAAAAATGAATTTTTTTATTAATAACACAGTACTTTTTTTTGCTTAGGAGCTGGGAATAAAACTGTTCGAGTAATTCCGATATTTACTGGCAGATTTTAGTTCTAATGTCCTTAACAGTGGAATACGCTTTGCCAAACTCAGTCCAAGCTTTTCTTGCGAATTTTCAATTATTGCTATAAATAATCTTCCTCAGGCCAAGTCAAACGACTTGCACAAAACGTTCACCTCCTCTCACTGCCGCATCTTACACTTCCACAACATTTGAATCATCCACTACTTCTCAGTCGGCCTTGGTCACTGCTGCTGGCCGTGAGGTACGCCTCTTCTTAGCTGGAAAGAATTTTCGCTATCTGTAGGAAAGTTTGCTGCTCAGTTCTGTCATCATGATTAGGCCAATGTGTTAAGAAGAGGTAGGATCTCGCGGCCAGCAGCAGTACCAAGAGCATATCTCAGACAGCGCGCCTGGAAGCGAACTTGAGGCAGAGGCCGGCTGAGAAGTAGTGGGTGATTCAAATTTTGTGGAAGTGTAAGATGCAGCGGTGAGAGGAGGTGGACTTTGTCTGCAAGTCTCTTGACTTGGCCAGAAGAAGATTGTTCACAGCAAAAATCGAAAATTCACAGAAAAGTGACAAGCTTCTATGACTTGAAGATTGGACCGAGTTTGGCAAAGTACATTCAACTGTAAGTACTTTTTCAAAGCCAAAGTAAAATGACCGAAGTAACGTTTTTTTTCAATAATTTCAAAGGCCCTTTAAGTTTAGGGGTAAAAAAAAAAAGGAATTGTGCTACATATAACAGTAACTAGTAAACTACAATACAAGTTGGTTTTGTGAAACTACACTCATTTAAGATTTTGGATTTTTTTAATAATTTTTTTTTAGTCCCATATGTATCCAAGTTGGTTGTTGGATTCGAACCGACATTTACTTAGCTGGTAGCCGACCACTCTGACCAGTGGGATGTGCTTCCTCACATTGTTTGGGGTCACAGGGAACCCGCTCAAATAGTTTGCAATGCAAGTTACAATTTATTTGTCCTCCTGGTTGGCGGCATGCTCTAAAAGATGGCTGTTGATGCCAAGAGTTCAGCCACCCTCATATTCAATTGTTGTTTTATGGACGGGGTAGGAAATTCACAAGGTGCCAATGTCCCATCAACAAGGCAGTTTTATTTTATTTCTTATTTTCAACTGACAGTGAACCTTTAAGGTGTAAAGCTCGAAGTTTGTAATGTTCAACTTTGCATGGCCTTACTACTGTATAGCTTAAACTTGGTAAACATCAAATTTACCATCCAGCATACTATAGTTTAAAGTAATATCGTACCTTTTTACTTCGGCATTTTTCTCAATAAAAGTGATAGCCCATCTATAAAAAACAAATTTTTATTAAGAAACTATTAAAAAAAATTCACGTCTGCTTTTCTCAACAACACAGTTTATAATTTCAATAATTATGAAGACTAGAGCCTTAAAACGAGCTTAAAAACCAAAGCTTGTTACATAAAGGTTGATACAGAATGCACAAATTTTAAGGCTGCACCGGCAGTTACCAATACTGGTTTTATCAGTTTGCCCAATAGACTTACTGAAGTGCAGGGTTGGCCAATTATCGTCAGGAACACATACTTTAATATGCTGCATGAACGTCAGCCGGTGCAGTAAAGTAACTTATAATCGAAACCCACACACAATCTATCTATTCGCTTGTTTTATGAGTACTTTCTTAAACTTACTGAAACGCTCGGCGACCGATTAAACCAAAAGCGAACCGTGTCCATCAAAAGTGATGTCAAGTGTCAATCGTATAACATACTTGCGTGATGCAACGATGAGCAAAATGACTGCCAATGTCACAAAAGAAGGTATGCTCACCATCACGCTTGTGTTATACTTGCATTGTCAAGGGTCTTGCGAAAAGAACTAAGTGACGAGTATACAGGGTGGGCTAAAAGTCTGGTCACACGCAAATAACTGCCGATATAAAGGTCCTACGTTAATTCTGAAGACATATTTGTAATGTAAGTCAATGAAGATATTTTCAATGACCTTGAAAACAGCATTCAAGGTCATCAGCATTCTATTTTCCAAATGGTGCAAGATACAGCATAAAAGTGAATTACAAAGTTATGCACGAGCGTCAAACATGACATACTGCGAAAACAGATTGAAAATCGGAGCATAATTGCAATAGCTATGAGGAAAACAAAATAGCAACAAAGTCTTCCCTCAACGTTTTAACTGCCATGCATGCCAAGCTTCACTGCATGGCAGTTAAAATGTTCAGGGAAGACTGTTGCTATTTTGTTTTCACCATAACTATTGCAATTATCACAATGGCGAAACGAATACGGTTTCAGCAAGCGAAATAGCAGAATCGTCTGCTTGTTTGGGGCTCCATTCTACTGAATGGCTGACACCCGGGCCCAGTACAATTTTTACCAATTGATCATTTAATATCAATTAGCTCTCACCATTCGTTTCGCCATTGTCATTTGCCCTAGCAAGCGTAGCCTAGCTCTCATCCACAAAGTATTCTCTACTGACGAGCCCAAACAAGGGCGAAACAGTCTGTCTAGAGATCTTTGTGGGTGAGAGCTAATTGATATTAAATATTGCAATTATGCTCCGATTTTCAATCGTTTTCGCAGTTTGTCATGTTTGACGCTCGTGCATAACTTTGTAATTCACTTTTGTGCTGTATCTTGCGCCATTTGGAAAATATAATGCTGATGACCTTGAATACTGTTTTCAAGGTCACTGAAAATTTCTTCATTGGATTCCCCATATCTGACTCACGTTACAAATATGTTTTCAGAATTAATTTGCAACTCTGTAACATTGTTCTGACAGTGTGGCCACGAAGCACTACAGCTAAAGTTACAGAAACTCACTTCCTTTAAGAATCCAATTCTTTCCTAGTTGACCAAATACCAAATGCTTTGCTTGCATCCAACTGGCACTGCCTTATACTGGTAGTAATTTTAGTGCTTTCACAAAGCCATCATTCTCAAGTTTAGCAAGTAAGTAAAACACGAAAACAGTATTTTGCCGCTGCCTGGCCGGCTGAAAATTGTTTCTATTGTCTCGAGGATACATACATTACCTGTGTTTTTTGCATTCCTTTCCTGAGGGATGCTTCTCTGGAGGTTAGAAAAGTCGTCATCGTCGCTAGATGGCCAGCTGCGTAACCCGGTCTGCGCATGCGCATGCGCGACCCCCTCTTATAAAAGCATTCAGGCGAGGCCAATCTGCCATCTTTTTTTACCCTCTCGATCAGTCAGGTGGTGAATCAAGAATTGCTTGATTGTTTGCTTGTTTGTTTGCTTGTCTGTTTGCTTGCTTGCTTGTTTTCTTGCTTGCTTGGCTGCTTGTTTGCATATTTGCTTGCTTGTTTGTTCTCTTGTTTGCTTGTTTGTTCTCTTGCTTGCTTGTTTGCTTGTTTCCCAGTTTGTTTCCTTGCTTCTTGCTTGCTTGTGAAGTTGTGAAGACTTCGGACGTTGCATGAATGTTCGTCACGTGTTAGACCAGGTGCTGATTGTCTTTCTGTTCGTGATGTTGGTCTGATTTGTGTGTTCCGGATGAGACCAGTTGCTTGACACAAGCTGTCTAAGCTGAGGCTATGAAGGCCAAGAATAATGCGTGTCTTGGCTTGACTTGACTTGACTTGGTATGGCTGTCTGTCTTTGGCGTAGAGATCAGATTTGAGGGAACACTTTTTGTTTTTCTCCTTCATTTGTGAACTTAATTTTTTCCCTGTTGATAAGAATAGGATTGTGGGTGGGTGATGGAAAGAGGCTCGAGGACTTGATGTTGGGAGTCACGAGCTAACCGTGCTTGAAGAGGGCGAAGCGGCTAGCTGGAGGGCAGATGCGTAGGTTAAGGCCTAGGCGAAGGCTAAGGTGGAAGGGAACGATGGCTTCGAAGGGTTATGGCCTGGTGTGATGCGAAGTTGAGTAAGAGTTGTCGGCGGCCCGAGGGAGGTACGTCCGTGGCGGCGTACGATCCGATGGTTGAGATCATTGAGGTCGGATGCGAAGCAGCAGAGAAGACCAAGAAGCGGTTGAGGTGTAGGATCGTCGAGAGCAGGTTGTTGTAGATGCCTGGTAGGTGTAGGCGAAGGTGAAGCGGTAGGAGCGGAAGCCGTCTGGATAAGTCAGGAAAAACAGAAGGTGCAAGCCTTGCAAGCGAAGCGCAGCAGTTTTAGGCGAAGTAATCGTTGAGTCATTTCGTTTGCTTGACGACAGGTAGGGGCGTAGGCGTAGCCGTCGGAGACAGATGAAGATGGAATCGATTTCCCTTTGTGGTTGAATTTCTTGATGGTTCGATCCATCAGAGCATGGACGTGTTTTGATGACAGCGGCTTCGTTTTGCGACTTCGGGAAGAGTGCGAAGAAGCCGAAGAGAGCTCCAAAGGAGTATCGATGATAGGGGGTAGTGCGGTGACGGCTCTTTGAGGTGGAGGCGAAGCTCGAGGCTTTGTCCGAACGGCACGTGGAGGTTGGCTGCAAGGAAGAGGAGATACAGGAGAAGAGAGAGCGGCTTGAAGTTCGTAAATTCGGCGAAGGCAGGGCCGAAGGCGAAGCATCCATAAGGATGTATGGATCTGAGGGCGTACGGCTTGATGGCGCAGGCGAAGGCGTAGGCGCTTTGGGCGAAGGGTGCCTTGATGAAGTGCGTGATCTTGCCTTGGAAAACACCGGCGGTTGAGCCGAGGACGAAGAGGGCAAGGTGGAACGCCACAGAGGCGAAGGCGAAGCAAGGTAGAAGGTGAAAACAAAACTCTTCAGGGGCGAAGGCGAAGCTGCGGAGACAGAGAAGCAACGCAACTGTCGCGGTGAGCTGGAGGAAAAAAAGATGGCAGGCTGGCCTCACCCGAATGCTTTTATAAGAGGTGTCGCGCATGCGCAGACCGGGTTACGCAGCTGGCCATCTACTGGCGACAACTTTTCTAACCTCCAGAGAAGCATCCCTCAGGAAAGGAATGCAAAAAAACACAGGTAATCTATGTTCCCGAAGGGCAACTAGAAAGTATACTATTGTTAGTGTCATAGTTATTGTAGCCTAGTAAGTTGTACGCATTTTATTATTATCACCAGCTTAATGAAGCAAAGTCCTAATGTCGTAATGAATGTTTGGCCAAGCACCGAACAAACATTGGGAAACAAACCCCTGGGGTAAACAAAACCCCGTGCAAAAAGCCAGGTACTGACGCTAGTTGTAACTAATATACAGCAAAAGTTGAAGCTTGATGCTGGAGCACAAACTAAGAGATAACAAGTTTGTCCATACAACGAAAGCTAGTAACAATGAAGCTCGCACTTCATGGACAACAACGCAGGGTATTGTTGTCAGTGTTGTTATTCAGTTGCCTTTACGCAAATGACACGGATTATTAAAAATAATACCAAGGCTTGGGTTTACTTTACTTCTTTTTAGCTGCTACGAAAACAATATGCTACAAGTTATGCAGATTGAAGTCAGACGGAACCAGACAATCACAACAAACATCAAAGATTACACATCCAACCTAAATTTACAGATCGAATTCAACAAAGTTTACTCTTTGTACCTATTTGCTGCTGACAAATATCAAAATCTGCTAAATCGCTTACTGTAACAACACACTTAAATGCAGTAAAAGTCACAATGATCTTAGAATGGGGTGTTCGGATATTCGAGATACTAGTGCTTGGTATTTAATTAATTACTGACAAATTCAATAATTGAAGAAATTGCCCATAAATTTGGGCTTCGCGGTTTTTTTTGTCGAATACTGTCAACTCACCTTTGCTTGTGTGGATAGCTCCCATATACCATTTCATTGATATATCTAAGCTTGGTGAGAATGTGGAAAGTCCTAAACTCTTAGTGCTTGCTTGTTCCAAGTCTTATTAGCACAGTTTGAAAATACATTAAATACAAAGACAAAGTGCATGTTTACCGACCTTGTAGGCGCGGGCCTCTTGGACTCGAAACCAATGTACCACGTGATATCTTCAATGTTCCAAGTACCCTCTGGCTGTGTTAGCTACGTTACAAACAATTTAAAAAATAAATTAAACTAAATTCCTCCAATTATTGGTGCAATAAAGAAATCTTATCAAAACTCCGAAATCTGTTTGCCGTAAAACTATACTTGCCTTTGCATCTTTGTAAAACGACAGTCTAGCATTTTTAAATTCTATCATGAATTTCCTGAAATGCTTGTTTTTGCATCCGGCGTACTTCAGTTCCCCAAACATGGAGATAGGCTGTCTGGCCTGAAAATAATAACAAGTGCATTTTTAGTACAGAGGTAGAAGGATTAAACCTGTAACGCGTTGTCCCGAATGGAAGACTGTATTTTAGTGTTCTGTACAGCTGAAAAGACTGGGAGGACTATGGCAACGACTTTAACCATCTGTTGTGTCCGTCCGTCGCCTCTTCCAACTACGGAACGGTACCGATAAAAACAAATGGTTTTCATCATCAGATTCAGGATCCAAAAATTAATTTAAAAACACAGCAAATTAAAACATTGTAGCTGTATTACAGGTAATAGGCTTTCTCGATAGAACTCGATGAAATAATAACATTTTATCATCACATTCAACCGTTACAGGAAAACACACAACCTAAAATGAAAGGATTTCGTTAACGACACACATTAGCTTCATTTAAAATAGTTTTGACACCATGTTGCATGGATGAATAGGCCTACTCTCAAACCAAATTCTCCGTTAGCTGCTACTTATGAAATTAAAACAGTAGATAAAAAGTTACAGCCGAGACCTTAAATGGGGGACTATAAAATAGCTATATAAAATACTTTTAAAAATTAACAGATAGGCCTTATAGACATAGTACACCCAATATATACAAAACTTTTTTTGGTCATTTTATTTCGTTCATTTGTGAACAGAAAGTCCAATTTTTACAAGGGGTTAAGGGTGAACCACCTGCATGTTACATATTTTACGTCTGGATGACACAACGCGACAGATCTTTTTTTTACGCGTGGCAGGCAGGACGTAAGGGATCGGAGGGCCGCATGTGGATCGCAGGACGGGTGGTGCCCATGCTTGGTTTAGATCAATCCTTCCAACTACTTGGCTAGTACGAACTTTTAGTAGCCGAAGAATCACTTCGATGTTTATGCGACATGGAAGCAAAATCATTCTTTATGGATTTTCCGGCTGTTTAAGGGAGAAATCGCCGTAGCATTTTAAGGGCGGGAGGATTTGCGGAGTGAGAGGACAACCATCAATATTCACGAATCCCAAGCACCACATTCGTTATCGTCAAGAAAAATGTCAGGAACCAAGCACAAGAACACTGGGATTATCATCGACTATCCCTTCCAGGTACGTGCCTCCCTCAGTCGTTTTACTGCGGGCGGTCCAGGCGCTAATAATTGCAAAGCGGCCACGCACGAGTTCTCCAATGGCTATTACCAGGAGCCTATAGAAAACAACTAGGAGCGTGTGTCGGTAACTTCCACTAGAGTGTTAAGTCAGGAGCGGCTACAGTGGTGTACAAATTTGTTACCAGAGGTCGCCACCTGCACGAGATGATGAGAGGTGTGCGTCACGTTCTCAATGTTAATTTTCGGTCCTTTGTTTTTAAACAATAAGTGTTTAACATGGAAACAATACCAAAGTCATAATAAAAAAACTAAACAAACACATAATCAGTTGTTCGTAAGTTGCTCTAACCAACAATAAAATACAGCGTTGCTTTCGTAGCACACGTCTGCCTCGCGTGCTAAGTTCAGTTTCGATTTTAGACAACTTGGCGCAGGCGCAGTATTGTTGCTCCTTCTGGCGTTAGAATTTCGTACTAAATTACGCGCTTCCAACATAGCCCAGCCACACACACTCCTAGTTTTCTATAGGCTCCTGCTATTACTGATATGTCCTCTCACGGCGCAATGTTAGGATTACGTTTGAGGCAGAAACACTAATCAAAATTGTTTTCTAAAAAATGCCAGACTGACAGCTTTAGAAAGTTTGTCCGTATAGCGCTTCCCGCATTTCAAGTAATATTCGATTTCTACGGTGAAGCCAAAGTAGTCAAAATGAGAATCATGTTTTAATTCAAACATACCTCTGGTGAAAACTATGTAGCGATAAATCGGATTAACTAAGACGAAAAACCTTACACAGACGTGTGTCTAATAAACTGGCCTGATGACTACTGGAGGAGTCAAATGAATCCGACCGCTAAACGTCCGGTCTTCTTCTCGGACATCGCCTACGTTAAACAAACTTTCTAATTTCCTCTTCGGTGAAGTTTAT
>JAHWFP010089661.1:15592-27476 GCA_023313725.1 Lithobius niger
AACCGCGCAAAACAGAAACATCTGCTTCTCACGATGAATAAAACGAAAGTTTTATGAGTTAAGTAATAGAGGGCGTCCCTCCAGTGGGAAGCCTTTTTGGGTTGATGTTGGGTATGGAGCATTAACTTAAATGAAATTAAGCTTAAATTAAGTGCCATTAAAAACTTCATTACCAGAACTATTACGAAACTCGTTATCAACTGTCAAACTGCTTATTTCCTCCATATCACTCAAATTCATGAAGAAGACAATCAATCTTGCTAATTTTCGACAGTACGCCTATTGTCTTCACCAGGCGCTCAAAGGTGAATTTATGTTTCTGGTTACATCCTTGCTTGTTGCCTGGATTTGAATTTAGCAAACATCGCGGCCTCCCGTACTTGTAAGACATAGGGCCAATCAGTCCTCCTTCTACTCTCCAATTGTGCGCCAAACACTGTCGTAAGTCTCTTCCTACTAAGTGTCCCATATGTTGGGGTGTGGACCCTGGATGTTATAAGGGGGGCCCCATTCTTCTCACGGTGTATGTAGGTGAGACGAGAATAGAGTAAGTAGTAGGCTAGACCAGTGCATCGGTAACTTTAAAAATGAAGTGGAAGGTAACGACAATGCAGCACATTGTACAGCCACACAGCACGAGGTAGGTCGGGAAAGAACAGAGACTTTATCCGCTCTAATAAGGCAAGGGACAATAATCTTCGTTGCCTAGAATCCATAGCAATCCAACACCATGAGAAGAATAGGGTATTCCCCTTATGAACATCAAGGGTCCTTTACATCCCAACGTGGGACACTTCACACTTTAGGAAGACAAAAATATTTTAGTTTTTTTCAGTAGGAAGACACTTAGGAGAGCAGTTGGCGAACTTGGCACACAAGGGGACAGCAGGAGGCCAGATTCGCCATTGACTATGCCTTGCAAACATGGGGGCAACTATGTCTGCCAAAATCATATCCGGGAAACAAGCAACGATGTAACCAGAAACCTAAATTCACGTTTGGAGAGCATGGGGATGCTGTTGAAAATTAGCAAGACTGTGTGACTGTCTTCATTCTTAAAATTGAGCGATTATGAAGGAAATAAGCCATTTGACAGTTAAATTAAAATATAAGTATTTTAGAAGACAAGTAAAAATCCTACTAATCCAGAGTTTTTCTCCATTTTCACCCAGAGCAACTTTCATCCCTCCGGAGTTTTCCTCCATTTTCACCCAGAGCAACTTTCATCCCTTCAAATGGGGTGCAATGTTTTACTGCATTCACCCAAAACTATGTAAATGTTAAACAAATATTTTTACTCTGAAGATGGACAAGTCCTATTAAGAAATATTTTAATGGAAAACATTCCGAGGGAAAAACAGAACAAGGAACAACTTACCAAAGGCAAAACAGTGTGGTATAATTCATTTTTCTTAATGACCAAGTAATTATCCTTAGCTTCGTCGTCCGCCCACTTGGCCCAGTGAAGTGTGACGGACAGTACAACCTCGGAAAAATGTAATGGACGTTCTAAAGACAGGGGGAGGAAGACAAAAAAAAGTTATTACCGACAAACCTGGCAATGACAGACCTGGTGAGAACTTTTATGCAACATTTATGCAATTTTATGAAAAGGGAAGCTGCTTTGATAATTTTTTGCTTAACACGACTGTTATTGACACAACTGAGCTTCCTTCAGTTGCGATACACACAACTGATGAAACGGCCAAGAGGCCCTGAGTGCACCCATGAAAACGCACCAGAAAACAACGCTGAGTGGCTACTACTAAAAAGTCAATTTCACTTGAATCCTAAAATACTTCCCTTTAATTATAGCTGCTTCGTTAAAATAATGCTCCATTCCTGTTAATTTACTTCAACTGGGCAGGAATAAGAGCATATTTTAATGAATTTAGCTATAATTAACGGTAAGTATTTTTGGATTCAAATGAAAAAGTTGACTTTGTAAATATATGAAACTTTTAGCTCTGTTTTGCAACCAAAAAAAAAAAACAAAGATAAAGAGGAGGGCAGGCGGGGACTTTACTGTTTTATGTCCGTTACCTTAGGAATTTTATACGGATGGGCGTTTGGTCCAACAAGGCATTTAACAGGTGATTCAAGAAACTTTTAAAGTTCCAATAGCAACAATTTTCTGATTTAGAAACACATATAATTACTATCTTACCTAATTCTCCATTGCACACCACTTCAAAGACTGTGATGTTATCCAAACGCTCTCTAATGCGTACATTTTGCATGGCGTGCAAGCACAGATCTTGCACAGTCATTGTTGGAGATATCTAAAATTTAATGCGAGTTCATTTTATTTAAAAGTCCTTAACAACCACATTTTAATCTCAATCAATTCTTGCAATACACTTACTCTGACATTAATACACTGGCCATTGTTCTTGCCGTAGATATAGACGCCTATTAACATATCTCCTGCTGGTCTCTATAACATTAAAAATTAATTAAAAAGCTTCAATTTGACCCTACTTAAGGCTGGATCAGATATGTCGCTGAATTTTTTGGTATTTACAACTTTCTACTGTTAAGTATCAATTACTTGGGAACCGTTCAAGATAAGACACATGCGGTTTGCGGCATATTTTTTAAAAGAGGAAACCTTAGAATGTTTCTATAGCTACCTTTAATTATAGATAATGACAAGTGTGATTTTATATTTAATATTAGTTGGATTTAAGAAACTTAAAGTCCTCAATTTTGGTATCGCTACCAGCAATGCTGAGAATCGGATGGTAAAATTGATACCGATATAATAAATAGTCTGGTATTTACCTTAGCCCGCTTTGCTTCTTTGATGTCCATCAATGCTTTCTGAATCACCAAGTCTTTTTTCATTTCTTCTTCACTAACCTGCAAATTAATGATATTGAAAATAATCATTCATATCATTATTAATATCACTATCACAGTCACTGTCACACGATTATCCCATTTAAGTAAGACTTTTTCACAGATTTGGATATATATATATACTTCTAACTTTATTCTTCTAGTGTGCCCTAGTCAGTACAGCCACGACCACTGCTATACAGCTTCATGGATTACTTTCTACAGGTAGGGAAGAGTCAATAACACTGACCAACAACAAGTATTGTCTGCACGTAATAGGTTACTGCATTATGAGGTCAGCATAACACCATTAGTCATGCACTTGTCTTCACGCTATTCTTCATGCTACCCAAGCACTTGTGTATAATATTCACTGGCCGTGATTACCACCAAGCCAAGATATGTTCGCTTACATATCACTATTGCATCATGCTTCAGCTACGAGATTGATTTAAAATCTTAACAACCTCATCATAACATTGTAGAATTCATTCAGCTAACATTTAACACCTGACGGACACAATTTATGTCACATAGTTGAGAACATTTTCCTTGGGTTTTATCAAATTTTGTTCATCATTGTTATATTTGGTGAATGAACACTTAATAAGCACTTAATTCACACCCACACCACCAGGCAGAACACACAGTTCAACTTGAATTTTCGGAGAATAGATAGTTCCCCTTCTTCAAAAAAAAACGCACAACACGAAGGAAAAGTAAGTTCTCACATGACGTCGTGTAAACAAAATTGTTTGAAATGACGCGCGTGGAGGAGATCATCACGTCTAAGGAGATTCCACTTCCGGTCAAATTCAGCTGCAAGTTCATGGTGCGTCAAACTCTCTGTACGGGTTGTAAGAAGGACCCATGAGGTTCATTAAGAGGCATATGTCATCGGGAGAAGTGTTTCATAGCTAAGGACTCCAAAGCTCAAAGGTGTGTGTGTTGGGGGGGGGGGGGCATGTTTGGTGTTAGATTTCATTAACACAGAAGTTTGATTCCAAACTATGGAGGTACTTGGTCCTTCCGTGATGTTAGGCTATATCACTGAGCTTCTCCCTACGGTGGATGCCTCAAGACGTCTGTTGGTCTCACCAATATAAATTTGCTCAAAATCTAGGCAGGGTATCCGATATAACTCCAGAGAGTTCCTTCAAATGTGCTGGGGGCTGTCTGGATGTGAGAGCCTCAGAGACTGCATTCTCATGTACACTAGCCAGTGGGGAAGGCAGGAGTGGGAGGCCAAACCTTGCTTCTGGTAGAGTATTAATGTGTGGTGGGCTGTGTAAGTTTACCTAGGGAAGGGGTGGGATTACAGGCGCCAAGAAGGTGGTGTACCTTATTTCACAGATGGGAGACCTGAGGAGCTTTTCGGATTAGGTGGAAATCGCAGACAGCTCTGTAAACCATGTCGAAGGAGTAATTGCACAATTCCCTCATTTCTTCCAGGTTACGAAAATAACGTACTCTCCTGGATGAATAGGTAGGTGTTCTGTCTCTTTTGGTCTTCTGGTGTTCCCACGATGCTATGGTCGATTCGTCTCGATGTTGACTAAATTTGCCGGAAATCGTCTATCTAACAGTTCTAGCTCAGGTAAGAAATTGTTTAGCATTGTTGGGGTGGACGAGTGTTCAACAATGCATCCGAGATCATTCCGCAAGAGGGCCCGAAGTAGTGAAGGGGGATATGCGAAGGTTTTTGGTATAGCGCAAAAGAGTTCTGGCTACCAGATCTGGTGAACATGACATCACGAAAAGGTAGTTTGCCATCGACTTTCTCTTCACGAGTGAATTTGATGGAAGTGTTCTATTCATTGAGGGTGGTCTGGATGGAGTTAAGCTCGCTTCGCAGAGGAGTGGCAAAGATGTCACCAATGTATCTCTTCCCTATCGGCATGTGTGGGAATCTGTTCACAACAAATTGGTCCAGTTCTTGTAAAACGATTTTGGCCGGAACCGGGGAACACGAGTACCCTAAGGGGCGTTCCTGTTTTCCACCAGCAGGTGTCATCGCGAAAAGTAACATAAATAGTCTGCAAGACTGTCATGAGAAGTTCTCTATCTAGCTCTCGATCAGCCTTCTTAATTTTTAATTTCTTCGCTGCACGATCAAACATCTGTAGAATGAGTGAGTGCGGGAGACTGGGAATCAAAGAAATCATGTCGAAAGAGACTAGCTGGTGTTCTGCTGTAGTGTTGGCTTCCTTGATGGTGTCCAGAAAATCATTTGTGTTTCTGAGAGTGATTGCCCCAAATATTCTTTCCCCACCTATCTTTGAGCAGCCAGTCTACAGGTTTAATAGGTGCGTTTTCGGCCGACGTAATCAACCTGAGTGGGAAGCAACGACAGGAGAGTTTCCGAGGAGAGTGAGAATTCGGAACTGTATGACAAAGTCACATACAACTTGAGTAATTCAGTGCAGAACTGTATTCACGCAAAACTCCAGAAGCCGATTGGATTGAAAGTTTCCAACGAAGTTACCAAGCTAGCTCCGAAGGATGATGCCACGCTACCAACAATTTTTTCACAAGGTAAGTCTCATATAAGTGGCTTCCCACTGAGGTCGATTACGTCAGCCAAAAACGCACCCTATAGATTGGCTGCACCCGAAAGATTGGCTGCACCAAACATTTCCCATTGATAACGTTTAATCCACATGGGGTTGGGAACTATTTTTGTTGTGTTTTTAAAAGCTCATGTTAAAGCTTACGATGAAGCCTAACTAACAAAATTAATTCATAGTAAGCTCTAACAAAGCTTTCAAAAACACCACAAAAATAGTTGCCAATTCCATACACATTAAACGTCATCAACATGTAAGCATCAAGATTTCATTGTTTCAAATATGCATGTTACTAAGGACAAATATGGTACACTGTATATCCGAACTCATAAAAATAGAAAGTAATCTTATGGTACTGAATGTTATAAATGAAAAAGTGTTACCTTGAATAAAAACGGATATTCCACAATAAGATCAGCAATGACATCCATCTCTGCATTTGCATTCAACAAATTTGGTATTCGCTTGTCACCCTACAATATCACAAATACATGAATACTTTAAATGCACAAGCAAACTGATTAACAGGTGGCTTAAAGTGGTAAGGATGGTCGAGCGTACCTCTGTTGTTAGTAAAGTAGGGCCGAATATTGCTGCCAAATTTCTAGTGTTCATTCTATTGCGGTCACTATTATCACTAATGCTAAAATAAAAAAATCCAAAGAATAAAACAATTTCAGTGTTTAACATTTGGTACAGTGTTCGATGATAGTGGACACGTACAAGAAAACCAATAAGACTGACTGGACGTACCTTCGAAGATGAGCAACGATGGCTTTTAATGTGTGAAAATTAACTTCTGGAAGCTGCTCCAGCAGTTTGGCGTATGCAGCCAGCTGTTCAGAACGATCCTCAATGGCTGAAAATTTAAGATTTACTGACTGAAAATATACCGTTGCTGTTCTATTTTGCATCAGTGTAATAATGCAGCAGAAAGAAAAACAACAAATATTAAAGAGGTACCGATTAGCTATATTTTTTAAAAAGAAACACGCAAACGCATGGTGTTGTGAGAGTCTGGTGATCAATAAAATGTGACAATGAAAACGCTTAATCTCACACCGTCGAAATAGCACAATTATGCAAATTTTCGACAGTGATTTTGGAGATGGGTGGTTAACTTCTCCCAAATTTCTTCTTAAGGCTCTTGTTTGAGGTTATTTTGGTACTTTGGATCACAGTCGGCTTTCTGTTGACATTTGAAACTCACAGACTCTGCGGCCTCCGATACTGTTCGGGTCATTTCCACTCACTCGTGAGACTGGTGTGGAAGTCAGCTCTCACATGGAATTGGATACCGGGGAAGGACGGGGCTTGGATGTTCATCACGTTGTTCTCCTTTAAATGTGCTTTTATAGCCAATGATTCCAATCTTGTTAGATGCTAATCTCTGGCTTAATTTAAAACAATCAGGATTTGGTATTTCCAGTCCACCACACAAGCAGTTAGCATAATAATGACTGGGAAAATACGAAAACTGGGATTGTTTCAAATTCAGCCAGAGCTAAGCGTCTGAGGGAGATTGAAATCATTGGCTATACAAGCAAACTCACGGTAATAGATAATTATAAAATGATGAACATTTAAGCCCACAAGATCCAATGGAGCTATTGGCTATTGGAATCATTTAAGCTCCCAGGATCCAATTCCTTGAGAGAGCAGGCCTCCAGCAGCCTCACGAGTGAGTGGAAAAGAAACGACCCGACCAATATCGGAGTCCGTGAGTTTTGAATGTCAACAAAAAGCCGAATGTGATCCGAAATGCCATATTAACCACAAACAAGAGCCTGAAGACGACAGATGGGAGAAGTTAGCCATACACCCTCAAAATTACCATCGAAAATTTGCGAAATTTTCCTATTTCAGGTTTGTGAGATTGAATGTTTTCGTTGTTGTGAAATTTTATAGTTTTTTTTTCTGTCCAACCAATACCAAACCAAGCACAAAACATTACTGGTATCTGATCCAACCACTTTTAAAACCATTCACCGACATAATCTTGTCTACACGCCCAAATCTCAAATAATCTACTAATTTCCCCATTGTTGGCTACAGTCGTGAAATAATTAATTGAAATAAATAAAAAGTGTCAGCAGCAAGAACGCTACTAACCTTTTGATGTTGACAATTGGCAGATTTTTGGCCGGTTCAGTATGACAAGCACTGACCAAGTTAAATGAAATTGGTCCACTTATTTGCTCTATCCGTAAGACAGACTTGGCACTTTAAAAGGGCTGTAGTCGCATATAGTTGGATTGCCTGCACAGCACATAATCGTAACTCAACCACTATTGCCACATTTCAACGCTACATCATTCGGCGACCAGCAAATAATAGACATCTCGCTGCAGTGCTAAAAGCTTGCTGCACAGCCAAGCCTAACGAGGAACG
The DNA here is from genome assembly GCA_023313725.1 of Lithobius niger. Taxonomy (NCBI): domain Eukaryota; kingdom Metazoa; phylum Arthropoda; class Chilopoda; order Lithobiomorpha; family Lithobiidae; genus Lithobius; species Lithobius niger. Next base: position 23,392 of record JAHWFP010089661.1, read on the forward strand.
TGTCATATAGCTTTAACGAACTACAAAGTGCTTCTACGAGATTATTTCTTGTAAATTACCGGCATCTGTTTCACACGTAATACCACTTTAAGAGGTTTTTATGGAATGACAATCCGTTTCATGTGTCATTATCTTCAGCCTGATGATAATGATATATTGTCTAGCACGTCTAAGTTACCAAAACGAACAGTGATAAATGAAACTTTTCTGTATATATATTAGAAGTGACACTTCTGACATTATGATTGTGTGAACATCAGAAGCAGAGCCACACCATTTCAACAATAGAATGGTAGAAAATTATAACATCATCAACAGCTCTCAACAGTATCAAGTATCTCAATAAATTAGTGCAACACTACACAACTTACTACTGCAATGAAACCATTGATCATACAGATTTTTCGTTAGCAAGGGATCTGTTAGTGTCCGTAAAAACCGTTTCAAGGCTGAGGCAACATCATGGACAGTGTAGTCGTCTGGTTTCAAGTTAACCGACCATGCATCTGCAATACAAAGAATAAAATTTACTTTTCTTTTACCATATCTAGTGTTTTTCAGTTCTGTTTCAAAATCTTAGTATGCGATTTTCTAAACACTCACCTTGTTTTAACATGGCAAGCAACTTCGTTACTTTTGAGTTCACGCCATTAAGGCGATAAATGCCTTCACTAGTGCAACCTGCAAGATACAGACAACAACCAAGCATTACAATTAAGCAGGTAAAACTAACAACATAAACTAGCAGCTTTTTAACAAGAAGTAATCATTTATTTATACATAGGGACCATCCATAAATGACGTTACACAAAGTTTTCCTTTTTCAATGCCTACCCATCCCACGACTACCAACCTTAGAAAAGTTTGGTAAAAATTTTTGTACAGTGACAGAACAAGAATTAAACAAAATGGCTGGCATTCTTATTGCGGTTAGAGATACAAAGTGATGCCATATAAGCAATACGGAAATGATAGGTAGCCAAATATCAAGGATGAGCTCTTGCACTTTAATGCCCATGTCGAACTAGATGAACTTTTTTTAAGCCCATATGATAATTGGGTCAGGCGCAGGGTTCAAACCGGCATTCACTTGGCTTGGAGACGAGGATGCCGACCACTAGGCTGTTGCTATTCGCTTTGCTCGGGATCACGGGGACCCCTCACAAAGTTCACATTGAGCATTGGAACTTAGTTTCCAATATCTTGGACATTTTGCTGTAAAGGGTTAAAGTTCACAATACAATGTCTTTTTTTTTCATTTAACCAAAAAGTTTGCAAAAAATAAGTACTAACCATGAACACTAATGAAAGTGGCACATTTGTCAACAATGACAGGCACATTGTCTTGCGTCAGTTGTTGGTCTTCAACTGCATCACCGGTTTGGAGCATGGCTTTGCGCAACAACATGTACCAATTGTCAGTTTCTTTGCGCAGGTCAGCCTGCATGAAGAGGGCTTTGCCAGGAAAATCCAGATGGTACGACGACCCTTCCTCTTGAGCAGACACACAACTCTGCTGACGATCGGCCGGATGCATCTCTGTCAAAAATGGTAATACCAATGAAAATTAGGACTGTGAAAATGGAAAGAAAAATAAAACTTTATACTAAAAATAACTTAACTTTCCACGGCACCATTTAAGAATTTGAAAAATGCTAGAATATGCTACATGATTTAAATGCAAAAACAGCAGGAACTTACGGATGCTCATCAGTTTCCTTAAATCTAGTTTCTCCACTCCATCTTCATTGGTGACGGACAATGTTTTTTCCCTGAGCAAAACCCACTCTTTGCGCCATGTTCCAGTCATGCCTATTCGAACGTATATGTGACCTGCAGTTTTACGTTACAAAAACTATGTCAGTCAGGAGTTAGAAAAATAACAGCGTTAAATCAAGTCTGTAAATGTAACAACGACAGTAAGGTTCTGTCCACAACAATAATGTAAGGAAAGGTGAAAGCAAGAAGAGTTGAGACCTGCATCACCTGAAGCAAAGTAATGCTTGTGTTGATGAAAAAGACGCAATTTTGAACGTCAGTACACCAGACAAATAAGTAGATAGAAATCTACTATACGGAGGGACAAACATGGCAATTCAAAATGAGAAACCACCGATTACGACAGGGGCCAAGAGAATACGAACACTGCGCTAGAACGACACAAAAGCTGCTGGAGTAGCTTGGTAGCCTTACACATTTTGCCTGGGTCCCTTTGCAGAACGGTATTACCTCAAGCAGCTAAGGACCTCTGTTACTGCTCAACCACCTAAACCATACACTATAAAGTGAATGCTACAAAAGTAGGGAAAATATGTAAATAAACACATGCAAACTTATTTCCTTTTAACTTTGGAATGTCAACGTGCCCGGTAATCAAAGATATATTCATAAGACCAAACAAAAAAAATGGCTTGGTTTGCGTAACCCGACCGAACCTATATTTACGAGCCGACCCTAAACATTTTTTCTATCTAAAGAAAAAAAAATCCCCTCCCTATTTTTATGCTCCATCTTACTATACAAAAATGATTCGAATGCTTACTGGAAAAAGGACAACTGTTGCTCCATGAACATGAATATATCTTCATTGCATAAAAAAAATAGTAAATTACATTTTTTGAAGTAAAACTTTCTGATTTAGTAACAAAACAAAAAAGTAAAAAATTTAAAAAATTTCCGACCGACCCCATTTTTCTTAACTGCGTTACGCAAACCAAAACAATTTTTGTTTGTTTGACCTAAACAATTCAACCCCAGTTTCAGTAGCTTGCTGACACAGTAAGAACCGCTATGGTATGTTTTTAATCAACATTTAATGTTGATTAAAACCATATCAAAGCGGTTGGTATGTTTTTGGATGGAAATAGGTTTGATCTGGTGTTTATTTACTGTATTCATCAGGGAAGGGGTGTTTATCTTGTGGAAAATATGTCAGAAATTACCTAATAAAATAATATGACCAGTAAAATGGAGTAAGGAGACTAGTTCAGGGTTTACAGTAAAATCTTTACCCTAATTTCCCTGACTTTCCCTGACACACATTGTCGAATTTCCCTGACTAAACACAAAATCAGCCAAAGGTGATTAAAAAAAACATGACAACAATCATGTTTTGAGATATTCGTCTCATCTTGACAGAAAGCTCTGCAGAGAAGCTACGACGGACCACCATTGGGGCAGCTGTGGAGAGCTTGTTGTATTAACACAAATACTTATTCCGTACACAATTAATTTTTGATTTCCCCGACTTTGCATGAAATATTCCTATTTTCCCTAACCTTTCCCTGACTAAATTTCTCTGACTCGTTTTATTTCCCTGACTTTCACTGACCTTCCCTGACTTTCCAGAAACTGTGAACCCTATAGTTGGATTGGCAGTCAGAAATTGTCATCAATGTGGATAGCCGAATTAAACTGTAATCCCACAAGTTTTAATGTAAAGACAAATGTTCTAAAATTAATTTTGTGCTATAATAATAAAAAATACGACTAATGACCATTTAAAAAAGGAAGTAGTTTCATAAACTCAAAGTAACACAAATTTCTTTGACAAGTAATCATATTAACAAGATAATTACGGAATTACGAAGAAGTCTATGTGGTCCATAATGTCATGTTAGAGGTGAAATGAAACACTATTCTTACAATTAAATAATGTTTGTTCTGGCGACTAACTTAAAATAGGTAGTCAGTAATGAAAACAAGATGCACTAACACTGCAATTAGTAATTCGACGTGTCGTATGGTAGAATAAAAAATATCTGTAATTGACGTACGAAGTTGGAACGGCAGACATACCAACAGGACACTACTAAAAAAATCTACACCCATGGTGTACTGAAGAATATCTACTATATTGCTCATTATATTAAAAAAAAAAATTGTCTCGTAACGTTTGCTACTACGATACGGCAAATGAGCCAGAATCTTGTGTGCGACGATGCAATCACTGACCAGATAAGTTTTTATCGGACGCTGATATTGGTTTCCTTAAAAAAAAAAACTGAAAGCTTCATTGTTTTAGTTTCCCGTACCCGTTGTTCTTGTTCATCAGACTTTTACATTTTTTAAATCTTCGAACACCA
>JAHWFP010089661.1:27576-47066 GCA_023313725.1 Lithobius niger
ATTGCGCTGAGAGTACATGAGGTTGACTACTTGTAAATTTATTTATACTTTTTGGGTGCATTAACAAAAGTTAAAATATTCACATGAAAATTGTGACAAAGTCCACATTGAATATAACATTGCAATTTCATGTGGCCAATTTTTGCTAGGCTACTCAATACAAAGTACTTGTTTTACTAGCGTTTTATAATTATCTTTATTATTATTATTATTTGTAATTTTAAATCTGTGGTTAAAACTAATATCGAACCAATAAAACTTACGTGAGTCTTCCTCTTACGGATTTTTAAAAAATCTGAAAGTCAGAGGCCATTAGGAATATCCCGCCCTTCCCTCCCTCTGGCCAGTTCGCCACTGTGAAAACAGGACATCATTCGCTTTGCTCACTCGTTCAATAGGAAACAACACCACAAAAAGGCGTAATAAAATACTGTAATATATCGCACCCGAAAAGCAGCGAGGATGGCCCAGTAATTAACAGCAAAAGTCTTATACGAGCATCGCATTCATTGTACCGTCCAGATTCAATCATAGAAATTCTGTGTACTATCCAGATCACCGCAAAGGTAAGTGATGACTCACTTTGTGTTGTTCTGCGCCATAAAAGAAGAGCCATCTCGACGTACACGATAGCCTCTAACCGACCGCAATGTTGAAGAGCTGACTTGACGAAATGCGCAGTTACACGCCGCAATTTTTCGTATGATCGGTGTTGAGCGCACACCTTTACGCCGAGGAAGCGCTGACGTCAGCCACTGATCGTGTACTATTTGACAACGGTTTTTCGCTCAGAAACCTTTTTAGAAGTTAGCGAACTAAAACCGCCCTAACTAAATTAACTAGAGCATAACTCCTTGTCTACTGGCGCACTGCAAGTCACCCACCCGAATACTTGAATTTCGCCGGATAAGAATTGAAAAAAATGTGTCTGGTTTTTGAGATGTCGCTCACGTAAATCGGCTACCCCGTTTTTTGGCCACAACCGCATTAATTCGACGTGTGACACATCGAATTAAAAAAAACTACCTCCTCCCGCACCAATTTTTCCACGAAAGGGCTTGAGACACAACTTCCTTATTTGGGCTGCATTATCGAAAAAAAAATACAATTACGCTTAACCCTTTGTGCGCTGGATTTGAGAAATTCTCGGGAAGGGCAAACCTTCTGCCAGAAATAAACCTGAAAATTTTTCGTTTACGACACACTTTTATTTACTCTGGCAACCCTCTTGAATGTCAATCCAATACCACTCGCCACTTGCCAGGTAGACCACAAAAGTACTCGCCATTTTACAATTTTTACTTGCCACATAGCCTACCAAAATACATCTTACATGATGCTTGGTTTCTCTGATTTATGCATTTATGAAATTTTACAATTTTTTGGAATTTAAAGCCCTTATAAATCTGAGCACAATGACCGCAAACCATTCGTCTCTAACTTATACGGTTCCCGAGATATCCCTCTTTGAGTGGCATACTCTATTGCTAGTCGACGTTTTGGCGATTAAGACTAAATTCCAAGTCGCCAACTGTTGATTTCCATTCACCAAATGGCGAGTGGCGACCGACATTGGAGACGGTTGGACTCAGGTCTATTAATTTTATAATTTTCACCTCATCGAATTATCATCACATTTTCCTCTTTCGTAGGAGGATGTTAACAATGATTAACAATGATTATATCATGTGTCACTGATATGATATGCGTGAGCCGAGAGGTGTCGACAATTGACTCAGACATGTGAAAGTCAAAATTCCTTTGTTTTCAAATTTCAATTCAACGTTCAAAGGGTTAATCTTGATGGTCTAACTGTTAATGTTTCTATAACAAATGACAAAGAAATGGTTACTAGAAAGACAAAATAATAACCAGCTTTGGTAAAATCCTGTCCATCATGCTTGCATACTTGAGGGGCAATGGTCAAGACTATATGTTCCATCCATCCTTCTCGTTCGACAGGATTCAAAGTACCAAATAAATAGGAACGGCCTTTTTCTAGAAGCGTGTTCACTTCAAAACAACTTAAGTCAGCTGTACTGTACGTAAAAAAAAAATAGAAATAAGTATTAAACTCGAGTTTTATAATCTTACAAGTTCATAAAAATGAGACACTTTTATGAGAGTTTGAAGATACATACTTGTTTTTTAATTCGTGAACTTTGGCGACACTGATAATATCTCGGTGAGATATTGTTCCCTGAGGAGTGTCAACCTATTTCAAACAAAATAAACAAGTTCTGTAGCAGTTTTTGTTAATTGCCTTCATCACTATTAGGCTTAAATAAAATAAAAATGAAAATTCCCATAAAATTTAGCGCAGCCACCAATACCTCCAGAACTAAAATATCAAATAGACTACGAGAGGAAATAAAAGAAGATGTGGGAGGGTGATTAGGGAAGTTCCATCCAAAACTAACACCAACTGTTAACAGTGACCGAAACACACGCATTAAAGACTCTAAGTACATACAAAGGCTTTTTGAAAACACATGTAGGCTCAGCAATTCTAATAACCCTGGTATGAACTTTTAATTACTGAGTTTACAAACTTTTATTGAGTGCTGGGAAGTGATAAGTTGCAAGAAACTTTACCATGCTGGCATGGGCATCAGCACGTAACAGTAAAAAGTTGAATCACATGACTCACTCACGCCAACACGCAGTACTGCATTAACAACTGCTCTACTTAGAATTTTAATTTTGCCAATGTTACGTCGAAATTTAAGCCGATGTTTTTGCTGAAATTGCTGATGGTTACGTTGTCACAAACCAATTGTTATTTTTCAAGTCCATACCGAGTTCTTCCATAGAAATAAGCTACCTTAACTAGTAGAGAAAATTGTCAATTGTCATGCAAGCCATTCACATCATATCTTGTTGCAGCTTTAGCCTTGAATGTTTTGTTTTTCCCATCATTAACACCTTTCGCAGGTGTCATGTTGAGTCATAATTAAATCTGTAGCCTAGATTTAAAAATAATAAAGTGCATCTCCCAAAAAGTGAAGCAAATATGAATCGATTATTGTGAAACGATATTGAGGTAGCCTACGCCAACAGTGAAATTAAACGGTACAAATATTTCTGACTTGGACAACATGAAATTAATTGAAAATTTAAAAAATGGCAAGGCTAAGAGTGAAAGAAATCGGATCCTCACAGATCTCCAATTTATTTGCCTTTCTTTACGTGTATAGGCTAAGGTAGTACGAATTATCGATCAAGAGTTTGAGATTTAATTACAGGATAAAGCTGATCATTGTACATTCAAATAATTCTAGGGATACTGAACAGATAGGCTACTCAGAAATGAGTAGCCTATCTGCATATCAGTTGATCCCTAAATTTGGAATTGTACCGAGTATCGCAGGAAGCCAAAACGTATGGGCCAAAAGGTGTAAAAGCATGCAGTGAAGCATATCGCACATTTGGTCAGCGCTCGTTATTTTGTAAGAAATGCTGAATCGGACATAATTTTGCTTCGAGTTGATGGATATTAATTCAAAGAAGGCTATACTGTTTTACAGTTGTTTTTCGCCGACTTTATAACAGTCCAACCACAAGTGGTAATACAGGGTGGTCCACAAAAAACTGACGACCCAAAATTAAGTCCAAACTTTTTTGTTAGCACCCTCCAGAATCGTAAAGAGTCAGATGATGTCTAACAGAACACGTCATTATGAAATTTCCTATACGGTACTGGAGGGTGCTAACAAAAAAGTTTGCACTTAGAAAATGTTTGGTCGTCAGTTTTTTGTGGACTTTCCTGTATAACAAGGTGGTGACGATAAGTGTTCTTGGGGTTACTTTATTGTTAAGCTTTTTAAAATTGTATTATGATCAAGGCCCAAATCCTTGTAAAGTGGCTGACGTTTATTAAAGCCGCGTGTGTTATTTACAGTTGGGGGGGGGGGGGGTGCTTAATTTGTCTGTAAGGGAGATAAAAAAAATTACAATTTGCTAGGTTTTATTGTTCAGAAGTTATGAGAAACATGTAGCCTAAAGGAGGAACAGGAAACTTTCTTCTTCTTTTTCTTATTCTTCTTAACAAACTCGAGCACTTTAAAGGACTTCAAGCACTTTATGCGAACCCTGTATGATGCAATTTCACTTAGCAGATTTTTGTAACTCAACAGTAGGGATTGACCGAATCTACTTTTACCAAATCCGGATGGGATCTGGATAATTTACACGATTTGGCAAATATCGGATCCGAACCCTAACCGAATCCAAAATAAAACCTTTGTTGATTGTTTCAGCCCTTTGCAAATACAGACTAAGGATAATCCGATATTGATATCAGTATAGGTATAATCTGTATTTATCGGTATTTTTGCCGTATCGGTATCGGACAAATATAAGGCTTCCGATACAGATATTTGTTATGCCAAGAAATGCAACTGTGTTACCTGCAAAACTGACACCAAGCGCGGTAAAAGCAATAATTAAGTGAGAAAAGCAAAGCCATCTGCTCAGTTTGTAGTGAAAATGGAGCACTTGACAGTTCCAATGCTCTAAGTTTTACAACAACCAACTAAAATTTAACTGAGAAGATGAATGTACTGAAGCCATAAGTAGAATAAGAGTAAAAATGCCGTTATTGCTGCTGCACAGAACATTTTGGATAATCTCAACAGTTGAAACCAGAAACCGAAGTTGCATTTTTTGTATGTATTTAAACTTTTAGTCGAGATTTATTATTATTATATATATATATATTATTATTATTATTATTATTATTATTATTATCGGTATCGTATCGTATCGTATCGGTTTACCCTTCATCGGTGTCGTATCGGTAAAAAGTCATACCGGCCGATCCCTAATACAGACTGCATTTTCTCTTAGCTGAGTAAAGTAGTAAATTGAGTAAAGCTTTTTGAGTACACATTTTCACAACTAGTTCATTGATTTTTCCCTTATAACTTCTGTACAGTTTATGCCAGCCATTTGAAATTAGCTAGAATGGAAAAGTGAAATCAGCCAAAATTTAGCGAATTTATTAAAAAAAACATCGACATTGAAAATTTGGCCAAATCCGAATGATACAATTCCGGTTTCAGATCAGATTCGGATTCGGTCAATCCCTACTCAACAGCCAACCAGTGGACAATACATGTGCTCCACTCTATCCCTTTTTTAGAACACTAAGACATGCTTGCATACATAATGTGACATTTGGACTTGTCATGAAAAATTAATCATTAAAAAATCCTCATAATAAATTTGGTGTCAAACTAGCTGTTCCTAAATAAAACTGAAACAATTGCATACAACTTCTTTTTATAAGTCGATAAAGAATTCAAAATGTCCCGTTCTGAAATTTAACCAACTATAACTCAATGCCAGTTTAGAGCTTACTTTAAATTTTCACACATTACATTTTTGTCATTTGCGATTACCCAGTGTTGGGTGGTGTACCACTTTGTGCCCTTTCACAATACTATATAATATCAGATCAAATTTCGCCATGGGTACTGCGGCACTGTGGCAATTCCATTGCTCCGCCATTATGTAATATAGTTAATCGCTGCTTGGAAACGGGTATGATACCTGAAGACTGGAAGGAAGCCAATATTGTACCGGTTCACAAGAAAGGTACCAAAACCGACCCGAATAATTACAGACCAATTAGCCTCACGTATGTCTCTGCAAAGGTGTGTGAAAGGGCCATTAAAATTATATTGGAAAGAGAACTTCAGGAAAATAAATTTGAGGACACAGCTCAACATGGTTTCGCAAAAAATAGATCTTGTTCCACTAACCTCTTAGCGGCGCGGAATAATTGGACATACCATTTGGACAAAGGTGAACCAGTTGATGTTTGTTTTTTTGATATCGCTAATGCATTTGGTAGAATTGATCATGGTATGCTTGTCAAAACACAAATTGATGATGGTATATCCCTCGAAGTTATGAATTTTTGTATTGCCTTCTTTACGGAATGCCGACAAAGAGTGGTGATTGATGATATTCATTCTGCTTGGACTGATGTTAGACTTGGCATTACTCAAGGTACCGTGCTTGGTCCCAGAATTTTTGCGGTTCACACAGCCAAGATACAAGACGGAGTTAAATCGCATGCACTTAAATTTGTGGATGATCTGAAAATCGGTAGGCCTGTTAAAACAATCCTAGATAGGTGCGAGTTCCAAAAGGATATTAAAACGCTGGAAACGAATTGCACAGGCTTAAAACTTACCTTTAATCCAAAAAATTGTCATATAATGCATCTCGGCCACAATAATCCAAAACACATTTACACCCTTGGAAGTGAGGTCATAGGTGAAGTTACTGAGGAAAAGGATCTGGGTGTGTGGGTCACTAACAACCTAAGTGTGTCCAAGCAATGTGCTACAGCGGCTGCCAGTGCCTTCAGACAGATTGGACTCCTCTCGAGACACTTACCCAAATTGGATGCCAACTCGTTTAAACTGCTTTACAAAGGGCTTATTCGCCCTCACCTGGAGTTTGCCAATATGGCGTGGCTTCCCTGGCTACAGAAAGACATTAATCTTCTTGAAAGGGTTCAACGGCGGGCAACTAAAAGGCTTACTAAACTGAACTTTTTGAGCTATGAACAGCGATGTGCTTCTTTGGGGCTTACAACTCTCGCTGATCGAAGGCGACGGGGTGCCATCATTGAGACATATAAAATGTTTCTTATAGGGAGAAGAGGAGCAATTCTTTAAGCGCTCGACGATAAATCGTACCAGAGGCCATTCTTTTAAACTGGAAAAACCATCTGTTCGACTTGACATAAGAAAAACTTTTACTCGGTTGCAGTTATAAATGATTGGAACACACTTGATGAAACAATGTTCAGTGGTTGCCGTACTACTAATGCTTTGAAACGACGTCGGGACAATACCGTCTTCAAGACTTAATGCCTTAATGCCTTGTGGCCTTTCCAGCAACAAGCTTACAAGCTTTCGCTGTGCAATTTTTTTTTTATTTTTTTTTTTTTATATATTATATTATATCAAAAACTTTATAACAATCCTTGGTACCTGAAGTATTGTAAATTGTGTACTAGATGACACGACCTATTGGTACTTTTTTGTAGCTGCGAATATGCCTACTTGTTCTATTTTAGTGCTGACTTACAATAAAAAAATTCTTACTTTGAAAAATACCCTAACATTTTTAACTGCTTATGCATGTAATGCATAAAGCAGTTATTGAAATACAGTCGGGGAGAAAAAGAGGCTTGCGTCGTGATCTATTGTTAAAGGACGTTTCGTCCCACTCCAGTCGTTTATTTGAACGGGTCATGCCTATCTCCTTTAGCGTCTAGCCGGAAGTGACTGGAATATTACCGGCAGTCGATTTTTCATGATTTCGATTAGAAGACGTGCCAGCAAATTGTACGCGTTGTTATTGAAAAGTTTATGGCTAAATCGTTTACATATGAAGGGTTGTAGGTCCTTGACTAAAAATTTTTGCCAATTATGTTTCTGTATGAAAAAAAAGTTGAACCGGAACAGGCCCAGCTTATTTCAGGTTTTGACAACATGCACGGAAAACGGAATTCCATCTGTTGTTGGGCTATTGGCGAACCACTGAAAAAAAAATGGTGGCTACTTTACGGTTCGCCGGGAATGCTGCCCTTGGATTCTATACGTATTGGCAATTAATATATTCATTCCACGATCACTTTCGATAGTAAAATAAACAATAGACGGAACAAGTTCCGTTTACGCGGCTTGTGGGAAGAATAAAGGCTCCTCACCGATTGATCTCTCGTTGGGCTAGAATGACGGAAAATGATTAACTGAACAACATTTTCGCATAAAATTTTTGGGGCAAAGGCTTCGTTTGGCAGTCAGAAATTATTGAAAGCCGCACTCTTTGCGCTGACAGACGAGAGGCCGTTTTCTTCCCATGTTTTTAGCTGATATTTTTTCCCCGTAAACAGTTCAGATAGGTGGGTTGTTATTGTCAGTTTCGTGTGGTTGTTATTGTCGGGTAGGTTAGGAACCGGCTTCGGCATTTCACTTGAGGTAATGAACTGGTTGGGGTTTGGCGGTTCACTTGCTGGACTTTCGCCCAGTTTCATGCTTTCTAGCGCGGCGCGGTGCTAACTTTGGACCTTCACCACGGCCAAATGGTGCGTTTGCCCCCAAAATGGAAGAGGAAAACATTACTCAGCAGGTAATTCTTAGTCCATTAAAAAAAAAAATCAGACGAGAGCCCGTTTTCTTCCCACATGGCCCGAAATTCGCACATGGCCCGAAATTCAAAAAAAAAACCTACCTTTAATTTTCACGGAAGGCACTAAAAATTGATCCCAAATTGCGGAAACTCGTTAAATCATCATTAACATAACCTAACCAATTAACTGCCCTAGTATGAAATGCCAAACCCCAACCAGTTAACTACCTCAGTATGAAATGTAAAACCCCAAACATACCTAACCACACTACCGACAATAACAACAAAACCACACGAAACTGACAATAACAACACGCCTATCGGAACCACCCAATAGAGAGCTTTGTCTTTCGTCTATGAAAATAATAATGTTGCGATTTTTTGCATAAGCAGTTTATGTATTTCTTTATAAAATTCTTGTTTTTACATACAATACTTTGATTCGGCAATGGAGACTAAAATATTAATAAATAGCCTATGTCACTCTTTCAATAGGGGAGTTGTGTGGCGTCAACTACAACAGAAAACCACTATTACGTTTACAGGTGTCTTCATCAGGAGTTTATAGAGGAGAAACGAGGAAAGGTGGGCGGTCCACAGTTGCGCACATATGGCGAACGTTTGTAATGAAAAAGAAGACAACGGCATCGCAGTCCACTGCACGGATGAGCAGCATGAGAATGATTGGAAGAATACACATACACTTCTTAAGCCTAAATCCACCCGGGACGAACATAAGATTTTTTTTTATCAAATACCCCCACATCAGATGTCTCGAGTCCCTCGCCATACAACAATACCATAAGTAAGGATTGATGAACATCCAAAGTCCTGCGTACCCAAGGGTCTCACACTTCGTGAGCTACGACCTCTGCAAGAAGCTTAACTGTCAGTGGGAGTTGGAGGGAGATGAATCGAGCAGACAGCTCTATAAGTACTGGAGGCTACAGGGGCAGCCAAATTTGAATTCGTTAGTAACGAAAACGAAGGAAAATGTTGTAGGAAGTCCCAATAATCCCTGAGGCAGATGAAAACACCTGTATGGGGTTAAGAATTTGCAAGACAAAGTGTTTGTCTATGTTGTGAAAGTGTGCGGACGTTTTTATTTCGGTAATTTATTCAAGTTGTTGATTTCACAGTATGAACTGCGAACGATCTTTTTCGGTTTGAATATTACCTATTGATTTCTAGTACTATGATTTCTAGTACTACTAACTGAACGGCGTAGCCACTGGCATCGCGGGGGTAGCCACTACCACAGCAAGGCTTGAAGGTGCAAGACGGCGTGCGCATCAGCTATCAGTTTAGTGCAGCTTTTGTAAGGGCAAACGTACGGACTCACTTAACTTCTTCTGTTCCCAGTTTAACAGCGATTTTAACATGAAAATATCATTTAGTTGTTTGATCATTCTGTGGCCGATGGTCATGCTGCCTGGGTTCATTGTAGCAATTAGCAAAAGACTTTCTAGCTGTATTGTTTTAAATTTACATCAATTACAGTTCACTTGAAATGCCCAGTAGGTTTGTTTGTGTGTGTGTGTGTGTGAGTGTGTGTGTGTGTGTGGGGGGGGGGGGGGCACACAACGCAACGTCTTGTTACTGCCATTGACTAGTGTAGTTATTTGCAGAAAGATTTTTTTCAGTTTGAACCATCATGGAATATAGGTGTCTGCATTGTTAAAATGACAGTATTGTTGTCTGATCGCGGTCTTCCGCAAGAGAGTTGCCTGAGTCCAACGTTCTTCGCTGTCGCGATTAATGGAGGTCTCCTGAAAGTTTCTGCCACTCCGAACATTGTCTGCTATGCAGACAATGTGGCAATGTGGTTTGTTGGCGACAATCCTGTGACGATTGTCCCTTACGCGCTGGACATTATCACAGCAAGGTTGAGTATTAGGGGCCTCCAGTTAGCTCCAGCTAAGACTGAGGTTGTCCTATTCTCCCGAATTTTTGCCCGTCAGGGCGTTTCGGTTCAGGTCTCTGTTGGCGGAGATACGGTCACATCAAAGTCTTCAGTTAGATCTTGGAGTGGTTCTGGACAATTGCTTAGACTGGGACTCAGATGTGCAGTTGTTGAAGGAAAGGATTCAAGCTCGCACGTCTATTCTGCAGGTTCTGGCCCGCCATAAGACTGTTCGGAGAGGCGCGCTTTTGGCTGCTTACAGAGGTTTTGTCAGGACAACCTTGGACTACCACCTACCATTCCTCTGCTCCATGACGCTTCATATCCGGTCTTTGCAGGTCCTTGTGAACGACTGCCTTCGTGCAGCAACCGGGTGCCTGAAGACCACCCCGGTTGAGTTTCTTTGGGTGGAATGGAGTGCGGAGAACCCCCTCGCCGCTTGAGAGCATGTGAGTTGCTTGTGGCACTCTGCATGCAGGCCTTCAGCAGGGGTCCTGCTGATCCGTTTTGGAAAGATTCGTGCGAACTACTGCTGATCTCTTGGTGAAAGGTATGGCCACCGAGCCCGTGGACCTGATGCCCGGAGCTGAAGAATGTTTTCGGTCGACGTCACACTGACTACAGGGTCTACTGTGATGCGTCTTTTGTGACTCATACCAGCTCAGGAGGGGTTGGTGCGCAATACCTGCTCTCAAAATTAGCATGCGGCGTCGTCTTGTCAGCGTGGATTCGAACACAGTTTGCGAGCTCGCCGCAATCTCGATGACTCTCGATGTGGCTATTGACCTGGCCTTACCGTCATTTGCGGTGGTCACAGACTCTTTGGCTGGTTTGCGCACTTTGCAGCACTCCATTGGAAACTGTAGGTTGCGACGCGCAGGTCTGTGGTTGCTCTTGAGTGGGTTAAGGGGCATGACGAAGATGCAGGAAATGAGCTTACGGATGGGGTGGCTGGTCCATGACACGCTGTGCTGTTGTCTCTCTGACACTTCCTGTAAGATTGCGGCGAACTGCAGTTTCTTCATGGTTTTTACGTCAGTGGTCCAGTGAGTGGCGTGATGCAGCGACAGGGAGAACCCTGTTTTTGATACATCTGGTATGCAGCTTACGCTGTCCTGAATGGACTGCCGAACTGTTTGTCAGGCTCCTTACAAGTCTACGAATTGGCGACTCAATGCTAGCAGGGCATCATCACAGACTAGGGTGGGCTGAGTCATCAGTGCGGTCTGTGGGACTGAGGGCACCGTGGGCATCTATTGCTGGATTGCAATAAGTATGCTGGCCAGTGTCGGGTCCTGCTTCAACGGATTGGTGCGTTGGGGTCTGTGGGCGACTTGTTATCGCTTTCGGGACTCAACTGTGGTCTGAGGCTGCGGCAAGTGGTGAATTTTGGTGTGGCAGTTAAGGTCAGGTTGTGTGGTGCGTATATGCCTGCGTGCCTATGTGTGATTATAGCTGTCCCCAGAAGAAGCTCGCACAGTGGAGTCAGCACACCGGTGTAAATGAGGGTGTCAGTGTCTTAAGTGACACACAGTGGAACACAGTGAGAACACGGTGTTATGTGGAGTTGTGACATGTAGCAAGGGATTTTTTTGTGGCATTTAGTTTTGAGCAGGAATTGATTTTGGTGTATCATTGTGGTTAGATTGATTGTAGTTTATTAGGGTGGGTGCATGGCCTCGGGCCAGGGCCCAAATAAAACTATTCATTCATTCATTCATTCAAAGCAGTGCAACAATGAGTTAAAGATCAACAACGGTAAAATTGAAATTCTGAACAATGCACAAAAGTGGAGCCAAATTTGCAAAACAACCAGCATTTGCTTAATGCATTTCTACTTGGACAGCATGTTAACTACAAATTTTAGATGATGGTTTTTTTTTTTATCAAATAGCCTAGGTCGTCAAACATGCATTAGCTTAAATCAGATGGGAAAAATCAATAATTTTTTTTCATTAAAACTATATCAACAAAACACATTTCTCAATAAAATTTTTTATTATTTAAAAATTGGGTGTTAACGCCACAGCACTATAATACTACAGACCACCTCATTCATAAATATTGGAGAAAACCGAATACTAGGGTTCTAAGCTTGGTACCGACACCGGCTGAAACATTTTTCGTACCGCCCAACACTAGGCTGACATTCCAAATTTTAAAATACACTTCATCAACCAATTATGTGGTAATTTGAAATGGGTATTTTACCAATCTACTAGAGTCAAACTCAAAACTTACCTTATCATCCAAATAATATTTTAACGTTCCACCTTCCAGGACACACCATCTTTGTCTGAAATCCTTTCGGTTACTTCCCGTTTTAAGTAGAAAGCCACTATGCGGGAACCCATGTAAAGCACGATTGGCTAAGGACTGACGTGAGGAAGGACTTGGCGAGTAAGAATTTGCGTTTTCAGCATTATTCACTTCATCAAGTAAATTGTTTTTGGAATTACGGCTGCCCTTCAGAAGGGCCGTGCTGTGTCGCACAAAATCAGCAATATTCCAACTACGAGTGCGTGTTGGTGCCTTTGAACTTTTGGGTGGCAAAGGTGGCGCAACTTCACCCCCTTCAGTGTTCTTTTTGAGCAAAGGTGGGGGAGGTGTAGGGCGACTAGGCCTTTCTAGCCCGTCAGTTGCTGATGCAAGCTGACTGAAGTCTTGCAACTTTACAGGTGGTGGGGGAATTTTGTCCCCTACAGATGAATCACTGAACTCTCTGGGCCTCATTATGGGAGAGGAATTTGTGGAAGAACACTTGACCGATGGGTCGGGAAGTTTATTGGCTGACTTTAAGCTATTAACGTCTGGCGAATGGCAGCGTGATGCTTTGGGAGGAAGCGAAGGGGGCACATCACTCGGCTCCTGCTGCACAACTGGTAAAGCAGAAGGCGAGTGCGACTGGCTTGCTGTGCCTAGTGACGAAGCCTGGCGTGGTGGTGGAACAGGCTGAGGCTCAGCTCTAGACAAAATAACGCCATCCTCATCAACGTACTCAACCACCAAATTGTTCTCTGCTTCCATCATGTCCAAACTAAGTGACGATCCTCTAAAACCATCTGGAAGAGGAGGCGGAGGAAAGAGAGGAGGGTCCAGGCCGGGACTGGAAGAACTCAAATCGTCGTCATCGCTTTCGTCTGTCCGTCTTAAGAATGGCACTTGCAAACCCTGCCAGGGGTTTAAACCTGCAGACTCAATAGGAAGTGTTTGAGGGCTTTTGAACTCGCTGCCAGGTGTTGGAGGGGTATGATCAACCACTACCACTGTCTTCATTGGAGCCACAAAAGGAGTAGACACTTCACCACTATTGCAAGCCTCACTATTTTCACTACCAATAACAGCTTTCTCAGTTGAATCCTCAAGCAGTGACGTTACGTCCATAATTTCGTTTTCGCACTCTTCCTCAATACTTGGAAAACCATCCATCTTGTCTAAACAGAAAACGGAGTTGGTTAAACCTGAATGGCACGGTTCGCGTCTTGTACTTAACCATTCGTCTCGTAATGGAGCAAAAGGGTCAAATTCATCCACTATGTCAGGTATTGGACTGGTTGCTCGAGCACAGTCAAAGCTCTCCTCCAATTTCTGAGGGAGCTTGGGTGAATCCTCACCCGCCGAAGCACTGGGAGATCTTCCAGATTCGTCAATTTTGAACACAGTCTGCATTTGCCCACTGGAATCTGGCTCCTCCTGGACGTTAAAGGTGTAATACAGCTGGTTATCGACACATGTTCGCTTGTCCACTGGTTTTTCCAGTGGTTGTTTTGCACATGTTGTCCGTGGCTTGGGCACCGGTTTAGGCGTGCTCCGAGGTACTGCATTCTGCAAGGATTTCCTCGGAATTGGACTGGGTCGCTTAGGAGGTGCTGAAGAAGGTAAGGATGACCCCGATTCCAATGCTGCAACCTCATCTGGGCACTCTAGCTGCAGCTGCGGATACAGCTTCATGGGGACGGCAGGAGAAGGGTCAGGTGTTTCCATCTTTTCCTCATACTGCAAAATAAAAAAAAAATTGGGGTAAATTAACCTTTTAAGAGGAGTTTGTACACCTCAAATCGACACAAACTGAAGCTTGTATCAACTTTTTAGTACCAGTCTTAAGAAGAATCTTTCTAATTCGACTTGGAGACGTCTATGAATAAATACAAATTAAAATCTGTGAAAGAAGAATTAACTAATTTTTACTTTGTTGGGAAGCGAGGCAGCAGGGAAAATGATTGTGTGTTTCAGCAGTAGTGTAGCTTTCGAATGAGGACGTGGTTCATATGTGCGGGGGCCCCATCGGTAGGACTAAGGACTAACAAACACCGAATTGCAGAGTAGTCTCCTTTCACAACTGAACCAAGGGAAGTAAGACCATTAACTTATTAGCAGAGCTCACACAATCCATTCTTTGTGACATAATCCCTTATCACTGACTGTGTTGTTGACACTTGGGTACATACTTTTTTTGTGTGTAAATTTTGAAAATTTCTGATGCTATTATATTTCTATTTGGTAGCTAGCACCACCCATTTTATTTTATGCCTAAACATGGATTCACATTATATTTTATTTTTTCATAGGTATCATGGAATTTTTCATAAAAAAAATTCTATGATACCTATCCAAAAATAAAATATAAAGTGAACCCATGTTTGGGTATAAAATAACTGTTGTACTGCAACAAATTAATGGTTTGTAAATTACACTATGTAGCAAAAGTAGTGAGATTTTTTTGGAGCCTGAATCCCTTGCAGAAGGATGCTTGCCCTTCATGTATATATGCTTAGGAATGAAGGTTGACTTTAATGCACAAATTTTTTGTAAATGTTAACTTCTTTTGTGGTAAGAAGAACTGGTTGGGAAATTTTACGTATCAGTACACTATTTACAGATCGCAATTTGAAAATTTTTGTTGTTCGTTCTATGTCTGTGGTGCTGCTGGACATTTTCAATTTGCTACTAATAAAGTTACATGCATTTGATCACATTTCCTCGATTCAGAGCCAGGCCAGGAAGCATTCTTCTTGCATTATCGACAACTAAGTGCTGCCTTTAGCTCATGCGAAATAAAAAGTGCTGGGCATCGAACAAGCGCCTGGATAACGACGACCCATTTTAGTATGCAGCATCCAGGATTTTTCACAAGTAGAAAGAAGTTCCAGATATTCGAACAGGAAACCTCCAATCATTATACAAGCTGAGTATTGTGGGTGAGGGGGCAGTGGAAGGCAATGCCAAAAAAACATTATGCAGAATAGATCCCATACCTATCTAGACCAGCAGATGGGGGAGGTCACATTTACAGATCAAAGCAGCTTACTTGAACAACTATGCTGAGTGCTCTCATAGCTCAGTCACTGTGAACACCTAAAAAGAATTGCCTAGCTGCAAAGAAAAATTTTTTTCTTCACTCACACTGTTTCTCCTTAATTGTGTGTTATGTAGGCAACATTACGTGCATTTGATACGAAACATCCAAGTCTGACAATTTCTCTACTGATAAACAGACCAATTTTAGAGTAATTTACATTTAGAATCAGAATAAGTCTACTTTTTGGGATCTAGCCATGTGTATCCAATTCCTAGCAGAGCTTAAACACAGCAATAGATTTCCTCTGGTTACTAAGTAACTAAAAACGTTGGTTTCCATTGCCCTCACAGGTGAATTGCCCACTTACAATTAAGTTGACTCAAATCGACGATTTTTTCGTCGATCAGAATGGTTTAAGTTATCCAGCCAAGGCTTAAATGTGCTAGGGATAGTCCAATATCGATATCGGTATAATCTGTATTTATCGGTATTTTTGCCATATCGGTATCAGACCACTGTAAGGCTTCTGATAAGACATTCGTTACGCCAAGAAATGCAAGTGTTTTCCCCGCAAAACTAACACCAAGTGCTACAAAAGCAACAACTAAGTAAGAAAAGCAAAGCTCATAGTTGCTCAGTTTGTAATGAAAAATAATGTAGCACTTGATGATTCCGAGGCTCTAAGTTATACAGCGACCAACGTAAAATCTAACCAGAACAAGCCATATACAGAAGCCATAGGTAGGAATTAGATTAAAAATGGTGTTATTGCTGCAAAGAACTGCTTGGACAATCTCAGCAGTTAGAAACTATGCAAAGCCATCAACTGATGTTGCATTTGTATGGAATTACATTTTTAGTCGTGTGTTTTTTTTTTATTATTATTATTATTATCGGTATCGTTATTGTATCGTATCAGTTTACCCTTCATCGGTATCGGATTGGATCAGTAAAAACTTCTATCGGCCTATCCCTAAATATGCCTGCCTCCATGTTGGCTGTCCACGACTCAAGTGTTCCAACATTGGTTCAAACATATGTAAATGTAGCAAACCCTTTTATTTTTCTGCGTACAAAACGGTTTTGCAACATTTACTCAAACCTACGTTAAGGTTTCAAAAGCTATGTATGCATGGGATGCACGAAAATATGAGGAGGTATGTTCTTTTAAATGTGTTAGTTTACGAAAGATAAAAGTAAAAACCGCTATTTAAGCAATTTTCGCATCGCCTAGGTACATCTCATACTAAACATGATCAAGCAAATGATCAGAAAGTCGTCCGCATTCTTAATGCTCCAGCTCAACCCAAAGACCAAAATGATTTCTTGTTCTGTGTTTTACGTCATAGGCGACAATAATCCCATACTGATGACAAGGCTGCAATTGGAGCCGGTTGTTGAGATAGTTGCACGGTGCACGTGGAGGTAAAAACATCAGCGTAGTTTGTTTTAAAAGCCAATGCAGTGAGTGGAGATCTTAGGCCTAAAAACGTTGTTTTGTTCAATCCTTACGCTAGAAAACGCATATTCAGGTTACAAATCGGAGAGAAAAGATTCTACTAGCTGAAAATTGAGCAGCTGCCAACAACTCCAAAAAATTGACCAATTTTAGGTCCAAGAAACCTGCTCTAACAGCACAGGCTTGACAAACTACGCTAATATTTTACCAACACGTGCCCTATGCATCTAGCTCAACGACCAACTCCAGATGCTAGTCTCGCAGCCATATGGTGTTAATGTCACTGCTCCATTTACTAACGCACGTCTATGTACAGCAGCAAATTTTACACTTGCCCCGCCGAAGCCATGAAGCCACGTCATGTACGGCGGTCTGACGTGAAAGTCAGTGTTACTTAAGGCTAAGCAAACACCGATTTTCACTTGCTTGGCTCACTCAATCAGCGAACCCCCTGACGTAGGATTCATTGTCACAAGTATATAATGGTCACCTAGCTAAACATTTCGAGGATAACACACATACAAAAAAAATATCTATTATTACATCATGTACTGTTATGTTGTCGATTGTTGACAGGAGGCAATTATTGTCGAACTGTAACATCACCCCAATTTCACAATCTCAGCACTCCTTTAACCACCACACACGATGGGATTGTGACAATGGTTTATAGGACTGAGATGCAAAAGTAATGTACTGGTCCAACAGACAACAATATCTCTGCTGTTTATACGTAGATTGTTACTAGATTGTTACTTGTTGCCCCTTCACCGTTCATACAACGAAAACTCAACAGCGAATAGCCCCTTCAGGACAACAACTAGTAAAATGCGTACAGTGCATTGTTACTTCATTCCGACACCGTTCAAGCATGGTTTTTCGATCAGCGTCCTTTGCCAACAATGACATCTGTGCCGCACTGTCGACTTTTCTGAGCTAAAGAACGTTAGCACGATTCGTTCTTTGCTGCAATACCATTGCTGTCGGACTGAGATCGTGAAATTGGGTGAAAAAATAGTGATCAGCCACTTTTCTAGAGAGATAAAACAATGGCTTGGCCGTGCGGGCCTCGACATTGTTATATCTCATTCCTCGGAAAGTGGATGATCACCAACCCAGCGACTCATTGCGATTTCTTTGTAATAACATCACGCCTTACTACCTTACTACTGATGAAACTGAAACTATTGTTAGAAACTGTATTTCGTGTGTGTTAATTGTAATAGCGTGGATTTCACACTGGATAACGCGTTGTACGAACAAACAAAAAATGCAACAGTTCAAGTTCATGAGAAACGTGCAGCGGCAACCTAACAACGAGCTAAATAATTGTCAAGGATTCAGGACAAAGAAGAAAAGGGAGGAGGGGAGGGATGAACAAAGTAAGAGGTGGAAGAGGGGACGGAGTCGGGGAGAGGGAGGAAGAGGGGACGGAGTCGGGGAGAGGGAGGAAGGGGGGACGGAGTCGGGGAGAGGGAGGGAGAGGAGGAAAGATCAACAATGTAGGTGCAACTGCACCCCAACCCCACCTCGGAGAAACAGCCTCCCCCTTCCCAGATATAATCTCACGCTCCGCTCCTGTATGTCAACACGTAATGGTGGCGGCCCTAGTAATTATAGCCATCTATTATACTTGTAGCGGGGTACATGTCCAACGCCAAACCAAGTAATCATGCACCAACTAACTTTTTTTTTAGATTAACCCTTTTTTGCCCATGCCGAACTGGATGATTTTTTTTTCAAATCCCGTATGATAGTTTGGTGAGTCGCGGGATTCGAACCGGCATTCATTTGGTTTGAAGACGAGGACGCTAACCACAGGGCTGTTGGTGCTCGCTTTGCTCGGGGTCCCCGGGAACCCCTCACAAAGCTCGCGTTGCGCGTTGGGACTTAGTTTTTTGCCGTTCTGTAGCCGCCTACCACTGGGCAGTAAAGGGTTAAAGAAGACTACCCAATCGCTCGTTCTGACCATTTAAAAAACCTACAGCCACTTGTTAGGAAAAAAAGGGGAGGAGGGGGAGGACACAAATAGTAAAAATAAAAGAAAAGAACAACATTAGCAATGGAGAATATAAACAAAAGTGGCTTTTAAATTTTTTAAATAAAGATGACCAGGTCCGCATTAGACCGTGAACTCTTTGAATCGGGTTACGATACTCGAACATCCTTGTTCTCATGGTGTCGAGTATCTATTAAAAGCTCTAAAATAAACGGGAGTGGGGGGGGGGGGGGTGCGTGTCCCCGCGTGTGGGCACCCTTGAATAAAACCAGGAACAAATGAACAAGAGAACAAGCTAGAATTATAAATATTCACAAATAAGTGTAATCGAATTACAAACTGGTTTTTTTCTCGAAGTGACTCATTGGGGAATGCTCACTACGAATCATTTGTCTGTAAAGAAACTAGTCAATGAATGATTGTTAGTCAATGAAGGAAGAAATTAATTAACTTTAATGAACACAACCAATTGTGCAAATTGGCTTAACAATGGACGAATGAAAGGAGCGAGACTGAGGGATGTCACGCGATTTTTCTTATTATCATAGTTATTTTTTATGCTTATTCCACGACTATAAAGTTGAACCAGACCTAACAGCAGCGTAATAATCACAGAGCAACACATTCAGCCGTTTCTCTAGGATATTTTTCTTTTTATCCTTTCTCCCCGCCCCCC
>JAHWFP010089662.1:26421-57615 GCA_023313725.1 Lithobius niger
AGAGTTTTTAAACCTCAGGTTCGTTCCCTAGTAAGATTAATTGTTTCAAGTGTTAACTATTATGTAGCCCATTTTAGCTTTATACTTCGTTAAGCAATTAAATTAATCCACCGTTGGTGGCAGTGTATTACCGGAAGCATTAAGGTTAGGCCTAGAATAGGACACCGACGCTCCATCCCCCAAGCCGGGACTGTAGCCCATGCTGTGTTTATTATCGTAAAAAGTCGAAATAACCACGTAACCTGATGCAAAGAAGTACTCGTCAACCAAGGATGTCAGGGGCGCTACAAGCACCTCAGCCGTCGTAGCGTCCGCCGCTATAGTACGGTACACTGAATTTTGATGCGAGAATCTGTCACTTTGCTGTTAATTATTGCGCCCGACTCGCAGCTTTTCTGGTGTGGTTTCTACAGTATTCATTATGTAGTGGCAGTTGCTACGCCGGGAGGTGCTTGTAACATCTGCCGACATCTGGTATACAGTCTCGTAGGTTTAAAATACTTTAGGTCGCGATGTTAGACTTTTTTCAACTAACATAGCTCTTTCTATAACCGTTTGAGGAATAGAGAGTCAGAAGCCTAGGCTAATTAAGTTTAAAGTATCCTAAACACTGGTATTCACTGCCACCATGGTGGGGCTTATTTACTAGCTACTGGAGTCTAAAATAGTTTATCTTAACTCTGGGTAATAATCAGAAACTCGGGTTAAATAAAAAAAACTCTTGGTTTTTATATGACAAGAAAAAAATAAAACAGTTACATGTTTCGTTTCAAGTTTCAACAAGTTTACAGTTTAAATCGTATTTTTAAAATAAAAATATCAAGGATTTACATGAATTCGGTTTTCGTTCAAAGCAAACACTTGTTGTTCAATCAAGAACTCTAGATTATTACAGCGTCCACTTATAATAAAATAGTCAAATCAAACCAATTTCAAGTAACGTTTCACCGTAGAAGTACAAGCTTCAGTAGTGACTTCAAGACAACTTAAGTGAAGTAAGGTTTAAATTAAAAATCCATTTACAATAAACTGAAAGCCGGTTTTGAGGAAAGGGACCTTAAACCCTTAAGTTTATTGGGAGACTAGATTCTAAAAGGCCGAAAACTACGTCCCCATAAATTTCAAAGACAACTGTCAAATTTAAAGTTGAAGTTCCTATTTAATTAAGAATTGAGAACCTAAAAGAAATACGTTTAAGTTTAAACTAGCTTATTTTGAAAAAAAACTACTACCTTTGCCTGGCCTGGCAACATTTGGCTAAGAGACCTCTCCGTCTCCCAAACCGTCGATAGTGACTGTTGGCTTTGTCGTGAGCTATGCTAAGGATCGTCTCGTGGGACTGAGTATTTATGGGCTGCGGAAGCGCGGACGTCTGCAATGACTGCACGTTTTGGTGGCAACAGAGGCAGGTTGCCTTCGAGGAGGGAAATCTGTGTTTGTTGGGGGTTCAGGCAGCACTGGTTTAAGTTAGTATGGGGAGCTTTGGTTCAGTTCTCATTAAGCTGTGGAGGGGGGGTTTTCTCTGATTGGTTAGAGGGGCTGAGTCCTGAGTGGCTGAATCCAGGACCGTTGGAGCCGTTTAGTGAGAGTCAATTCTGGAAGGCTTTGATGGAATTGATTGCTATGGATTTCAAGATTGTAGATTGGTTTTGACCATAACTATTTTAGTTTTCAACTGATTAATAGAAGGATGGTCTTGTATTAAAGCCCTGATAAACAGCGATGTTATGCATCGCTACTATTGAAGGAGGAAAGCCATTCTAATTGTAGAAAGTCACTGGATGGTCGGAGTGGAGGTCAAATTCGTAACTAAAAAATACAAATTAGGAACATCGATTTTTTTGTTCCTAAGTCAGGCCGGCTAAGGTAGCTAAATTATAATAAAAAGGTTGGAGTAAATATACTTGATTAATCACGAATATAGGTTTATATACAACCAGTTAATGCAAGAACGCATTTATTTAAAAGAAAAGCTACTTTAGAAGCTATCTGGTGGAGTGGAAATTCGGCAAAACCCTGAATTAATTGTGCAATTTCAAACACAGCATTGACGCATTCAAACAAAATTGAACAAGCAACTACATATATGTGCAGCTACATATATATGCAGAACGTCCCCCTAGCACAAACTAAGCTGGGCGGCTTTATGCCTCATAAAAAATGTTTATTTACAAGATTGTGGTTGTCCAATAGTCGACAGGAAATGGTGTCTGGTAGCGGCGATTTTTACAGGAGAAGTTTTGGATCTTTTAAAAGTAATGGCTGCAGCTATTGCAGTTCTGTTTTCACAGAGTTGAAGAGAAAAATATAAACTTGAGTTTAGTGAAAACTGCAGTCAAATTGGTCCATTGGTTGCAGAGTGAGAGCAGAAACAGTATCTGTTTTTAGTAGATTAGGCCTATCAGCCGCTGCGGTTTTGATGCAAAGTCCGAGGACGATGTAGAGTTCAATAAAAACCCCAAGGTTTTTGATTTTTGGTGTTTGGGTCTCCTCACCAATCAACATGGAGCCTAACTCCTTTATAATTATCATTATTTGAATTGTTGATTTTATTGAACAAGTGAGCAAAGTAAATGATGTCCTGTTTTTTACAGTAGCGGACTGGCCAGGGAGCAGGGCTCGACATAAGCAGTATCCGCACTTTCGATGCATTATTGTTGTTTTGCGAAGCAGGTTTTACTATTTTCCGCAAAAGTAAAATTAGCCACCCAAGAGTAATTTTAAACACAACCTAAGTCAGCCAGATGTCGGCGATACTACACTCACCTCTCCTGTCATAGCATTCGCCATTACACCTGCTACACTGAAGAAGATAAACTTCAAACGTCTACAGCACTGACGAAGTCGCTTTTTGATTGAATGGTGGCTGTACCAAACTTTTTTTAAAACTGCAGTCCTCCAACTGCATCCCAGAGCTCTTGGTATTTTACGGAATTAGAAGACGATTTAACTAACATTCGCTGTCGGAAACTCTCCCAATTTTTTTAACAGTTTTCTCACGAATGGACTACAAATTAAACACACAACCACTTGCGTTGTTTTCCGTTGGAAACAGAACGTCTAGCCTGGACTAGGAATGAAAAACATCTACAAACCAACAACCTTTAACACTGGTTGCATCTTGGACAGCTGGAACCAAAATCCGTAACCTCATTGAAATCCACACTGTGCCCACTTGCAACTTCGATGGCCATTTCAGGCTTTCAAATGGATATTCCACGAGCCAAGACGTAAAACAGAAATGAAATGATGAATGAGATGACCGTCGGGGATAGACTAAAGACACTCGACGACAGTCTATTTCCTAGAAAGCGCTAATTGAACAATCGGATGTGAATACAACTGAATTCGCATGAGTAAGCGACAAACACCAACATAAGGTCAGAAAATCAGTCGCATGCGTGACTATGTAACAAAATCTCGATTAAACCAAAAAAAAAAACCTTGAGAGGTTTACACGTTAAAAAAATTTAAACCAATATGAAAGAACTGACTTGAAAACCTCTCAAGCATTCTACAAGCTAACTTTCAGTAAGAGTAAACTGGGAAACTGTTCATTTCAAGCGGGTTTCATCGGAACGCTTTCCGGAAGGATTTTGAAAGAACTTCACTGTTCATGAAACTGGCCTTAAAAGGATATCTGTCTAACACAAGGTTAGAAACGTTGTGCGATGGCTTACTCCACCGATAAGTATTCGACCTACGACATCATCTCCAAATCACATGTTGTCCCTTGTCTCCCTTCCTGTTGGGCAATCTGAAACGTGAGACTTCAAATAACATGACCTTTTTCCCTTTCTCCCAACCTGATCTTTGAGGCTCCGGACATCCTGAAAGTGTCCACATGCTTCCAGAACACCACACAGAGTGAGATGATGATAATGGAACAGCAACCAAGGCACAACTCACTCGTCTTGTTCTTGGCCCGTGCGTTTTCTCTACATGCCACATTTCCCAGCCGAAGTGACAATGGTTTTTTTTCACACATTCGCTTTGGGGGTGCCAACCCGTTCACAGAATTGACTCCTTTCTTAGCTCCACCGTCGGCCCTGACACCACGGAAAAACAACAATGCCAAAACACAACCATAAGTTGTTTCTTGAAAGAAAATGAAGCTCCGTACACTACCTTTATCCTTCCACATTTTGTATAATTCCAAAACGACATTCGTAAAGTCCTCATGTTCTTCTCATCTTTCCGAAATTAATCATCATTTTACCTTTGGATTACCTGTCCAGTTTAGATCCAATGTTTGACCTCTGGCAGACTCAGTCATCTTTCATGGTGACCTTTCACCGCCTGTACTTCTGTACGGGAATCGCGTCGGTAATATTTGTTAATCTGACGTGCTGCCCCTCTCCTCCGCCTCCCCGAGCTCTTGATCGCCATCAATCTAAAATAGAAAACACAACAACCTTTGTTGAATTTTCAAAACCCGCTCCTCGATAACGATAGAATGGCATATTTATGTCGTAGATGCAGAGCTGAATTGTTTCAAATTGGATAGCAAAATCACTGCATGCGCGCGCGTTCACACCTTTGCAAATGGAAAAAACAATACTGCCAATAATTATTCACCCGCGCCTAGTTAGGCAACTAACATCATGTCAATTCAACTATCGAGGACATGAACCATTGTAGCGTGGCGTCTTCGCCATAACGTCAAGAGTGCCGTAAAAGAAAGGTTATGCGATTGAAGTTTCACTTGTTAAAATGTACATGGATAAGTATTGATGATTTTTAATTGAAATAAGCAATGTACACTTGAGAAAGTTGCATCTGTTTTAAGTGCTGTTATGCTTTAACAACAATTTGATTGGTAAAGCACAACAGCACTTAAGCAGATGTAACTTTCTCAATTGTATATTTGCTTATATTTCAAGTAAAAATCACCAATTATTATCCGTGTACATTTTAACAAGTAAAGTGAAACTTCAATCATAGAACCTTTCTTTTACGTTTTTGTTTGTAATCTATATAATAAAAGTGTAAAGCGGAACTGGAAGAGGAGGAAGTGACGCGAAGGGTATCGTTGTCGATGCTCTGTAACAATTTCTTTTTGCAAGGTAGCTATGAATAAGGCCAAGAACATTCATTCTTTGCACAGGTAGCAAGGAGAAGGGCGATCATTTGGCAGAATTAATGGTATTGTCGATGCTCTGTAACAATTGGTAACAGACGAAATATTACTTCTCATTACTTTATTATAGCCTACTCTTTAAAATTGGTGTAGTTCGTCAATTCAGTATAGTCTGAT
The DNA here is from genome assembly GCA_023313725.1 of Lithobius niger. NCBI lineage: Eukaryota > Metazoa > Arthropoda > Chilopoda > Lithobiomorpha > Lithobiidae > Lithobius > Lithobius niger. The sequence goes on from JAHWFP010089662.1 coordinate 31,679, forward strand.
GGTTAGGCATCATATTACTAATCAAAAGGTTGTGGTTCGAATCTTGTCCTAGCTCTAAGTTTGCCGCGCTCCCAGCCAAATAGGGGTCGGACGAATATTCGAATAAGATATATTTTCATCGAATATTCGCAAAATAAAAGTTGTGTGTAATATTTTACGTTTTTTTTTTAAATTTGGTTTTAAGTTGCCTTCTTGAGTACCAGCCAGTCCGTACTATGCAACCTTCTCTTCCCTATTCCTTCCCAACCAATCCAAGCGACAGTCCATGCGTTTTGTATTGCTCACTTGCAAGTAGGGGGGGGGGGTGAAGGTTGAGATTATGGAAGTGCACAGCAGTTCTCCCTAATTAAGAACTAAAGAATAGGGAACACGACTAGGGCCATGGTCACCAAATTAATAGATGACGTCAACTTCAATATTATGCGTGTAAGGGAAAGACACCTTGGTGGATTATGTTCTTGCCATAGTGCAGTTGGTAATACATCATTTTGTTAGGGGGGTGACGGTGTATTATGTATAACTTCCCAAGTTACCATGCTTAGTAGATTTAATTTAACTTGTGGTTATATTATGTACACCTTGCATTGCCAATAGACTAAATAAAACTTAGGTATTTAATGAAAAAAGCATTTCTACTTGCCGTACAGAAAATATCCACCAACTGTAAATTTATTTGCATTCAGTTCCTGAGTGCTCGCTAACCTGCAGGCCCTCCATAAATGGTGTTAGAGAAATAGCTAGTCATCTCTTTTCCTCCAGCTGCCGCTGCGTCAACATCGCTGCCCTGACCGTTCGCCGTTCCTGTTCATTCATTCACCGATCATCCCTACAAGGAGTTGGTTCGTTCGTTCGCCGGTCATCTCTTGATGAAGGATTCTCCTACTATAAGAAGACGTCTGTCCGTCTGTTCGTGATATTGTTCGTAACTGTTCACTGCACCGTTCGCCCTGCAATCGACGCCATCCATGCTGCTGTCTCGGCTTCCCTGTTTTCGACGCTTGTCTCGTTTCCAGACGTCCTAACTGAACGAAGACCTTTATCATTCTGTTCGTCCCGCTCAAGAAACAAGTCAAGCACCCACTCGGCCCGTCGCTGTCCTGGCCATCGTTTAAGCCTTGCTGTCACGGTCGCTTCGCTTCTGTTACCTGCCATTCTCTTCTCGTTCGTCGTTCCCGTTCGTCGTTTGTCAGTCTGAAACTCTTCGCATCGTTCGCCGTTCTCGCCCGTTCGTCGTTCACCGATCTTCAAGTCCATCACGTCGTCCGTCTTCTGGACATCATTCTGCTGTCATCCCCCAGTTTGAGCCGTCACCACAGCATGTTTCACCGTTCCGGCGACAGACCTTCACACTCATTTCCCGCAACAAGCCCCACCAGGCTTCAACCTCTCCTTCCCAAGCTCTCTGAGGCCCGTAGACCATTCGCCGTTCGTCAGCCCATTCGCGGTCGCGAACCCCGTCGTCGTACACAAGCCCAAGCGCCGTTTGTTATCCGTTCGTCGTTCGCAAGCCCATCCACCGGTCTCGGCATCCGCCGATCGCAGTCCGTTCGTCGTTCGCAAACCCGTTTGTCGTCCACAAGCCCATGCACCGTTCGCTGTTTGTTTGTCGCTCACAAGCCCGTTCGCCGTCCTCAAGCCCATGCTCCGTGCGCAGCCCGTTCGTCGTTCGCAAGCCGTCAACCGTTCGCATGTTCGTTCGTTGTTCGGAAGGCCATTCTCCGTTAGCAAGTCAGAGCCGTCCACAAGCCTGCTCGTCGTTCGCAGGTTCATTCACCATTGCAATCTCAGCAACCACCGCTGCCCCCCATTGTCGTTCGCCACAACTGCTTTTCCCAAGTCATTCTCGTTCGCCATTCACGCTGGCTGCACACTGTTTTACACCGACCGTTCCCCTTGAACATCAATGGAATTTGACTGATCCTCATGAATCCATCTCCTCCTTGTCCAAGATCACACCCTTCATCCATTGCGACCTAACCTCATGACGTTGCCAATCTCACACTGCGCCTTAACGTTCAACTCGATCCTCGTTGGAAGAAGTTGCTCGCCAAACTGGAAGTACCTGTTCTTTCTCAGGCCGACTTCCACCTCATTCAACCTTGCACTATCAACAATCCTTCAGAATGCCGCATCATTCATTTTCGGCCAACTCTTGGTATTTTTTGTCATTCGTCGTCTGTCGTTCGTCTTGAATCACATTGACATCAAGTCCCATCTCTCTCTAGTCACCATCTCAGCCTCATCCACCATCCTCATGCTCGCCGAGAGGAAAACCGCCTGACACTGCTTTCAAAGGCTCTTGGTCTTCAAACCGTACACCGATGCAACATCAACCCTACTGCACAAGGGAACTCTAACTTCACTCCGCGTCCCCACATCTGAGTCGGCAATCATGTTATCTGCTACGAACCAAGCTGACCTCAGGCATCAATATTCCACGACTGGATCGGAGCCATCCAGGCCATGCCAGAGGAAAGCAACATCGTCCGACACATTTGCCAGTGGGACAATGCCCCCAACTTCACCCCACGTTCCCGTGCACACATCGCAACATTACTGACGACCACTCCAGCTGCTCACACTCTGAATCCACCTATCGCGACCATACATTCACCGCTCTTGAAGTCAAGTGTTCAACTCAAGCCAAGTCAAGTGTTCAACTCAATTGCATCATCGCACTTTCCAAATGCGTTTGCTCGAACCATGCATCCATCACTCACGCTCACCAGCTCGGTCACAACGTTCGCCAATGCACACGTTCTCGCAACCCGGCACTACATCGCCTTCAATAGACATTAATCATTAAGACACTAGCAATCAATGTGTCTGCTACAAATCGGAACACTTCATGGGACAATCAACATCCAGTCTCCGTCACCAACCTGGACCATCCTGCTGAAACTGAATTTTCTTCAGAACCCACCACCACTGAAACAGCAAGGAAAAGGACGTTACTGCGCAATTTCTCATGCCACCCTGAAGTGACGTCCATCCTCTACGTGCACTTCGGGGGTAGAATTCACACAACACCCCTGTCACTTCTTCGCCTTCCACGACCAAGAATCTCCAGGAATTTCCGGCCAACCAAAGAATCGGATCGCACCACCTTCCGCTATCCGAACCTGTCTGAAATTTGATGTCACATTCATCCCAGATCCTTGGGAATTCGACCTTTTCAAAGTTACATGCTTTATTCTCAAAACCAGTCAACATGATGAAACATCCTACCACCACACGGACTTTAGGCTCATATTCAACGCCACGTCATCTCGGAAGCCCTCTCCAACTTCAACCTGATGTCTTCCGACCCACGACCAGCGGCTTCTCATCAAAATCCAACAACGCCGCATCTCCTCACACATCGCAACCCGCAGTCCCTCTCCCAGTTTTGGGTAGCTCTTGAACCTCCACCGAGTCAACACTGGCCTTTCACCTGAACTGTCTCAAGTGCTCTCAACACTTATGGTAGTAAGTATAAATGGCTGATCGCCTCTTTCACCTACCACCCATCTTGCTTTTCAAATGGAGTATCCACAACTTCACGTCCACTTATGGTCCGGCAACTCTCCACGACGACTCCAGAGTACAACATCTCGTCTGCCCTTTTTGATGACCTTGCAACTTTGCGCCCCAAACTCTGTCATCCCACCATCTTCCCAGTGAAACTGCTGGAACCCATCATCATCCACTGCCTCATTTCACCTTAGAAATCAGTTCTAAGCCACGTCCACATTTCTCTCACCATCCAACACCCGGGACACGCACATCTGCTACTCATCCACCCCATCTGCCGCTCTCGACATCTGGAGTTCACTGCTCCTCTTCAACCTGTTTCACAGCTTTTGAGGAATCATGGCTGACATATTGGGAGGAAAAGTAGATGGCTAACTATTGCGGTAGCACCATTTGTGGAGGGCCTGCGCGTGCTGGTCCCGCGCAAGCGCAAGTGGGTGTCTGGGCTGGGCATATCTAGAGAGTTTTGATTCCTTCAGGTTAGCGAGCACTCAGGAACTGAATGCAAATAAATTTACAGGTAGTGTATATTTCTTTGGCAATAGAAACCAGTTTTGACCTCCCCTCCAGGTAAAATTGCAGTTTTTTGGGTAGGGGAGAGCTCGGGCCGAAACATGTAAAAAAAATTTGGAACGAATATTCGAATATTTTTTGGGCGAATATTCGAATATGTTTTTTCCCTATTCGTTCGACCCCTACGGCCGAAGCCATGGTGCCAAAAGGAGAGAGGGACAATTTGGTAGGTAATTCCAATCGGAAATTTCTAGGATATTTTACATGCCACAATCGACTTGAGCACAAGGCATCACAGGGCCCTTCTCTTCCCGAAAATACCAGGGTTGCATGAGGTCAAGATCGAACCCAGGACCTCTTGCACATGAAATGGTCGTGCTACCTTGCCCCATAATCCCGTCCTAGCACCAAAAATGGGTTATTAGTTTAAGACAGGTAGTGGGTATAGCTAACACTAGGCAGGTTTAACTTAAGTGTTAATGATATAGGCCCTACATCACCTTCGCATGTGGTCTAAGGTTACAGAAATTTGGAAAGGTTACAAACAGAATTTGCGTTTTTCAAATAAAGTCATTTTTATGTTGCTCAAATAAGTGCTTTTTCGTCAGTAGATTATTAGCAATGGTGAGCATTTTTTTTCCTGTTTTTTGTGTAGGCTAATACATGGCTACAAGTATGTTCTTGTTTTATTTGGACAGGCTCTGATTGCTCGCATCAAAAGACTGGAGGCAAGTGTGAAACAACTGAAAAATATTCTGGCAAAAAAGTCGGTGACAAACGCAAGTGGGAGAGTTACTGGTTCCAAGAAAGAAAAAAAAAAGTTTGATTTCAGCAGGTATGTTAGAAGACACCATGTATTGCAGCATTTTCCAACCGGTTAGGCGCGCCTCCCTTCGAAGGCATAGAGCAACTGCAAAGGCGGTGTCATTCGCTGCCGGCACAGTATAATAATGATCAGTGGTGAAGTTTTTTTTTTAAACTTTGCATTGCATAGTTCTCACCAATGAAAGCCTTAGACCTGCTATCAACTGTTTCTTACTACCTGCATAATACTTCTTACGCTAAAATTGCTTATTTAAAGTTTTCCTTGCTCAAACTAAAAATTCACCTTAATGTTTTAATTTAGTCAGTTGCATCTATTCCCGCGAGGTGCGCTGCTGTGCCCTCTCTTGCATAGAGGGCGCCGCCATTTTACGCTCACATCGCTTTGAGCAACGAGGCTGTAAGCATCGTGCTCAAGTTTCTCTCCTTTGCAAAATGGACGAACTCAATAGAGTCACCGAAGCCATAAAAGCTAGAAAATATGCGGCTTGTACCTGTAAAAAGAATCTAGACATCACCCTTCATGTAGACACTGCCGTAAGTGTGACTTGTGAAATACGAACCTTGCCTTCTTCACGATCCCGGCAGTGTGGCAAATATATGAAAAACATGGTGGCAGTCTGACTAGTGGGCGTCACAAAGGGCAGAAGCATAAAAGAAAACAAGAATCGGCCGCCACACCGGTTGACAATCGTATGGTGGTTTTGAACGAAGATCTTGCCACTCCTTGTGTTCAGGTCGAGACACACAAACAACGGGAGCCAGACGTTGTGTTAGACGATTCTAGTTCGGGTTCCTCTATCGACAGTTTCCCCGTTGCAACCAGTTTCGTCACCACCACCATTGTCAAAACTCGCTGTCATCGTACAATCAGCCAGCCACACTATGGGTCTGCGGATGGATAAAATGAGGAGCAAAGTGTAGGATTCACTCGAAGAAGGCCTCAAATGTAAAATTGGTCCACCCAAAACCAAAACTGGTGTAAAAACCTGCCAAGTTTCCAAAAAGGATCGGCCTTTGAAGGTAGTGATATCACTCAACAGGGAAAGGCCACCAAGGTTAATCCTATTAGCCAAGTTAATCGCACTGACTAATAGCAATCTCGCGGTAGCAATCTTCTAGTTTTCATTTAACGTCCAAAGTATTATTCGATGCGATTAAGTTGGTTAATAGGATTTACCTTGGCGGCCTTTCCCTGTTGAATGATATCACTACCTTCAAAGGCCTCCTTTTTGGAAACGTGGTGGGTTTTTACACCAGTTTTGGGTGGATGTCAGAGCTTTCATAGGACTGTGAACGTACAAAAGGTTGCACCGTCTTATCTTCATCTGTAGGCCTACATTTTTTTCTGGAGGAATTTTACGTCTCTATATTTTCACATTGATAATTTTCAAATTTACCATTGCAATTAGCCGTTAGATTAAGCCAAATTGACACGGCTTAGTTTATTGTACGAGAGTTCTTCACATGCTTAAGTTTCTTCAATCCCATTTTTGCATTCATTGGCTAACAATCGCTGATTACGTTCGCTTCGCTCACTCCATCAGCGCATGCTCTTTAGTTGTTTGGTTTATCCCTGCACCTTCCCCTTACTTTTTCAAGATTTCGGCAGACTTAGTATTTATTCTCGACATGATAATATATGCTTTTGTTGATAAGACACATGTGACTTAGGACTGTGAACATACAAAAAGTCAGCGCACCTTCTTATATTCCGCCCTACCTTTTTTTTGAGGAATTTTATGTCCATAAGTAATTAGCCGTTACATCAGCAAAATTAAGAATTTTTCGTTTGCTTTCTTCGTTCACATTTAATCTTGCAGAAACCCCTGAAGGTCGCTGCAGCTAAAACAGCAGAACGCGAAACATTTTATTTTTTGGTTATTAACAAAAAACCCGTTAGTAAGAGTGGGTGCTCGTATTGTTGTGTAACCATCATCTAACGTGCATCCCTTTATTCTTACGCAATCCACAACAATGTAAATGTTTGCTTATTTTGTCCTTCGTTACAATTAAGTTTCTTATTCACCAAATCATATTAACCTGTTAATTTTGCATTACGTTGTCCCCAATGGAATGTCCCCTGGTGGTTTCTTCGGCTGCGCAGACGCCTACTTGCATGCCCCACTGCGCATGCGCGGCTCAGTCCTCCCTTATAAAAGCGAGAGCGTATAGGCTTCCGGCATTCATGTTCCTCCAGAGGTGCCTACCCGTCACCTTGTCCCTTGGTTTTACGCCTTTCGTCGGAATTTGGATTTACCGAAGATGGTTGCTGCACCCGAAGCCTCAGCTTCTCCTGCCGCTCGCCCTCATGCTCCTGCTCCGTCTTTCAGTCTCGGTCGGTGCTAGACCTCGCCGCCGTTGGGCCTTTCCTTCCCGCATCCGCCATCGACGCTCCTTTCATCGCCGCTGACAGCCGAGACGAGTCGCCGCTCCAAGCGTGCCAAAGAACTCCTTCCGCCGCACCGTTGGATCTTTCATCGCTACGACGCGAAGTGCAATTGGCGAAAGACAACTACCTCGAGGCTAAGAAAATTCTTCGCCGTGCCGCCGCCGTCGTCTACCCGCCACCGGCCCCCAACTCTCCCTTGGGCCTTTCATCAGCTTCTTCCAGCAAGGGCTGTAGCGTCACCCGCAGTGAAGTTCACCATATAGTCCATGAAGCTCTTAAAGGGAAAACGCCCGACAACCCGATGCCGCCACCGTCGTGCACGTCTTCCGCCCGCCTTGTCCGCACTCACGATTGGGTTACGTTTACCGCTAGCCATGAAAGCCACAAATGCGGCCCTCAATCCCCATCCGATCCAGTCAAGAAACGAAAGACCGCCAATCCACGGGCTGTGCCGGGGATCTCCCCGGTAAACCAACCCCCGGCTCCGGCAGCTTAAAACCTGCTTTCATCACTGCACCAACCAACGTCCCAGAAAAGAATCCACTTTCCAGACGACCCGACTGATGACCCTGTGATCCCATTAACATCACTCCTGAAGACTGTGGAAGAGACAGCCCTGGACTGCTTTCTTTTCAAGCCGTCACAAATTGCCGACGCTCCCGTCATCAACAGGGGACTCAAGACGGGTCTTGGCTTAGCTCTCCGTGAAAAAGATGCTAAACCCCGCAACCTTCTCGGCCAGTCAACTACACATTTGACTTGCCTGCTTCGCAATGGGTGGTTCCCTGCTTGGGAAATGGCGACCCACTCATCCTCGACAAAAAACCTCCGGCTCCCCGCGCCGGCCAGGAAAACTGTTTCTTTCGTCCACTCGGCGAAGCCGCCACAAATCCCCGAAATTTCGACGCTTATGCAGAATGTGAATTGCTTTGCGGGGAAGTCAAGATGGACTTCGGAACTGACCTTTCCATCCCTTAGAAAGCTGAAATTCAAACTTTCATCCTTTTCGAGAATGACAAATGCCTCCGCCCAAGCTTACGGGCAGCATCACAGACTGATGTACTTAACACTGCCGTCAACGCACTTTGCGTGAAGCTTTCACCTGATTCCAGCCCGGAAGAAATCCGTAATCTCTCATCCCTCATTTCACAACTCTTCCAAAAGGCCAGATTTGCTACCTTTCACTCTCTCAACTGAGTATTCAGGGCCTTATTCAACAACACCCTCCTTCTCCGGGAAATAGCCCTCTCGTCAGCCAACAACCTCAACGTCTTGACACGCCATCGACTCCGGAACCAACCAATCCACGAGTTTGACACACCTAATCCCGACCCTTGCACCACACCTGGACATCTCTAGAAAACCTAAGCCTCATCGTCAGAACCTTTCATCAAATCAGCCCTTTCACAAGAACAGGCAACCCAACCCCCGTCCCCCGACGGATAATTGGAACACAACCACCAATCCGCTCAACCGTTGAAACGAAAGCCCTTCCTCTCAACCGAGACAGCTGCAGCCATTTCGTGCCAACACACCACGTCCCCGTCCCGGCCAACGCAATCAACACAAGCGTGCCGCAACTCCCGATCGACGCAGCCAATACTCGTCACCAGGGGGCAGAAGCTCCTTTCGAAAGAACCAACAATGACACCTTTCACCTCTCCTGCTTTCCAGTCGGTGCAAGACTCCGCCACTTCTACCCGGCTTGGCAAAACCTCACCCGCAATGCAGAAATTCTCTCAATAATAAAACACGGGTTTCGCCCGACCTTTCTGGCACAGCCTCCACTATCGGCCTTCCCACCCTGGGACTTTGCACCACAGATTTCAGATTTTCTTTCATTCGAAGTCTCGGGACTCTTACGGAAAAAAGCCATCAGATAATGCCACAACCCGGTACCGGGGTTTTACAGCACGATCTTCACTCGACCGAAAAAAATCAGGAGGCCTACGCCTAATTTTCAACATGAAACCACTCAACAAGTTCATCCTCAATGACCATTTCAAGATGGAAACTCTGGAAATAATCCGCCTTTCATTCAAACAAAACGATTGGACAGTCTCAATTGACTTGGAGGACGCTTATCTTCACATCCTCCTACATCCAGCATCAACCCACCTTTTTCGCTTCATCTACAACCAAAAGGTGTACGAATTCCGTTGTCTTCCCTTCGGGCTAAACGCTGCACCACGTATTTTCACCCTAGTTCTGAAACCAATTCTTCCAAACCTCCGCCAGCGCTTACCTGGACGACTGGGCACTGAACAACCCAGACCCACACAAGCTTGAACTCAACTGGGCTTTGGAGTTAACCAAGTAAAATAAGGATTGACATCCGCTCAATCCTTCACCTTCCTCGGGGCCTCATTCAATCTACAATCGGGAAGAATCTCTCCCTCACTAGATCGCATTCAAGACCTCCTACATCACATACGCCTCTTCCGCAACCAAATAAGCTTTTCACCCCGGGAACTCAACTCCCTAATTGGCAAAATGGACGCCATGGCAAGCCTCGTCCCTTACGGCCGATGGATGGTCAGACCCCTGCACCATCACCGAATAGTAGGGTTGTGCCGATTAATCGTTTAAACCATAATCGTCTTCTTGACGAATAAACGTTTAGTAATTTTCGTTTAATACAAACCGACTCTCGGGCTGCCGATATGTGCAGTATCGGTTTCGGCAACTTTTGCAGAAATATTGGTAACTTTGGAACCGTTAGAGATTACGACATGCGGTTCGCGGTGTTTTGCTCAGGAAATTACTGAGTGTCTTCCTAGCTATGTTTTAACCCTTTAAGGACGGGTGCGCCCGCTGTGTAATCATTGTTTACAGCTTTTCTACAAATCATATCGAAAACTTCCAGCCAATTACAGCAAAATTTAAACTGGGATATGAAAACCAGATCATTAAGGATAAAAGTGACACAGGTTTCATTCCCTTACCTTAACCGGTTGAGAAGCTGCGATTTTTTTTCTTCAAGTCAGTCATAAGCCCTTAGCGCACACGCAGTCCTTAAAGGGTTAACTGTGAGTTACTATTTAATTATTTTTTATTTTAAAAATTATTGACTTTTGCAGAAAACTACACCTTTGATGAAAAATTAGGGATACAATTTTGGATATCTGGTTCGGTATTGGTATCTGATCCATAAAGTTGGTATCGGCGCAGCCTTATTTAAAATATTGGTCAATTTTATTTTTGAATATAATTTCTGAAAGCATTCTGAACACAACCTTTCACATAGCAAGTAAGCAAACCTATACTCTATGTCGCTTTGACCTTCCAGATATCTGATTTACTCTAAAACTAGGAAGAGTAAACGTATTTGTGGCGTTAATTATGTTACACACTGTTATCATTATTTTCCAAGCTGCAGCAGTTTATAAACCGAGACAACAAAATTTAATATATGAAACCCAAGTTTCAGTAAAAATTGCTGCTTTCTTGGCAGTGTTCAAAAGCTGGGAGTCCCAGTTTCCTTGTGTGGGATGAATGAGGTCCTCAACTTTACTGCCTTTATTCCTCGCATAAACTGCACTCTGTTTTCGATGTGCGATTTGAAATTCCTTTAGTATGGCTACCTCCGATTGGTTCTTACGTGGAACGAGACCTTTGAATGCATCGGAGCACAGCATAAGTGACATGACGCGAAGCGAGTTTTTTCGGACGGAACGATAAAAATAAGAGTGGACTCAAAATTATTAACTTAAAAAAAATTATTTGGGGAAGGGGGATTAATCGTTAATCGCTTTTTTTAACCTAACGGTAAACGTTTAGCCAATTAATCGGAATTTCACAACCCTACCGAATAGACAACTGGTCAATCAGTCAACATCACCCAGACAAACAGATGCCTTTCGACAATCACTTTCCCTTCGAAACTCTCCCTTGGTGGTCAGACATCACAAACCTCACAAAGTCAATGCCTCTCAACGAACCCCCACCCGACAACCTCATCTTCACCGATGCATCCAGAGAAGGATGGGGAGCCCACCTAAATAACCTGGAACTATCAGGCTTATGACCAGCAACAAACAAAGAACACATCAACTTTCTCAAACTTTGTGCAATTCTTCTAGGTCTCCAACACTTCCTGCCACAAATTCAAAACCAAGTTATCCAGATTCAAGCCGACAACACGACAGCCCTGGCTTACATCCGCAAGGAAGGGGGAACAAAATCAAGATCCCTGCACAGCCTGACTTTCCGAAATCTTCAACCTGTGCATTCCAAACAACATCACCTTGCTGCCACTTCACATCGCGAGCAACAGGAATGTGATTGCAGACTCTCTGTCACGCCGGAAACCACCAACGGGTGCCTCAAGAAATCCATCTGCGAATATCTCTTCAACATCTGGGGCACACCGATGCTAGACCTATTCGCCACGAAGCACAATGCCAGACTTCCCCACTATATCAGCCCAATTCCGGACGAGAACGCAATGGCAGTGGATGCCCTGACCTTCCCATGGACCAATCTGTTCGCATAGCTATTTCCACCCTTCAAACTGCTACCACAACTACTTCAAAAAAATCGAAGAAAGCCAGAGCCTATTCCTGCTAATAGCCTCGCTTTGGCCATCAGCACTTTGGTTTCTTCTTCTTCTAAACCTAGTAGTCGACAACCCAAGAAGTCTGCCTCTTCTATCTCAACAGAAAGGGTCAAAACTACACCTGAATCTCGCAAACCTCAACTTACACGGGTAGCTACTATCGTCAAACTCCTCAAAAAGGCTGGAATTCATCGCGAAAAGGCCGTACGCATCGCCTCAAAGGCAACCAGAGAGTCAACAAACTGCATGTACGACAGGCACTGGGCAAAATGGATTCATTGGTGTATTGCTTACGTACGGAGGAAAATACTCAAAATTCCAGACAGGCAAGAACGATATAACAATTCTTGGCGAATTTTCGATAGTCAGTTTGCTGTTGATGGAGAAACCTAGCCGACTATCATCTTCAGGCACGTAATAAAACTCCAAACACGTTAAGTTTTATTACTGCAACAGCAAATTGACTATCGAAAATTCGCCCAGAATTGTTATATCGTTCTTCCCTGTCTGGAATTTTGCGTATTTTCCTTTGTACGTAAGTAATGTCGTCTGCTACGTTCCAGAGTAAGCAAACCTATACTCAATGTCGCTTTGACCTTCCAGAGATCTGATTTACTCTAAAACTAGGAAGATTAAACGTATTTGTGGCGTTAATTATGTTACACACTGTTATCATTATTTTCCAAGCTGCAGCAGTTTATAAACCGAGACAACAAAATTTAATATATGAAACCTGCCGTTTTTAAATTCATTGATGTATCACAAGGAAAACTAATCCAATCGACCCCCCTTTACTCCTTTACTCCTGAAGTTCATCAGCAACCTTTTTAACATAGACAAACTGAAAGGTTCAACAATCCTTGTCTACCGTTCAGCATTAAACTCTGTTTTTAAAGCAGCAAACAAAACAAAACTACTTAGACGATTACCGCATCTCGGCATTACTACGCTCCTCCGAAAACGAACATCCAACAACTAGACGAACCATAACCAATTGGGATCTATCCCTCGTCTTACAATCCCTTATGGAAGAGCCATATATGAACCTATGCAAGACAGTTCACTTCACTTCATGACCCGGAAAACTGTCTTCCTTGTAACTCTGGCAGCAAACCTCAGATGTTCCAAAATCCAAGCCCTCTCGGCCGACCCAGCCTACTGCATTTTCGGACCCAATTTCTCCTCTGTCACTCTACTTCCAAGAGCAACGTTCAGAGCTAAAACGCAAAAACCTTCTGAACCATCTAAACCAATCATGTTCCCAGCCCTTTCAAACATCGTAGGCAATGAACCGGAATGTCTCCTCTGCCCCGTGAGAGCACTATGCTTCTACCTAGCCCGAACACAACACGAAGACATCCACAAGGGAAGAAACCAACTTTTCCTTCCTGTTGACCCCCAGACCGGCGAAACCTCCGTCTCAATGGTATCCCGCTGGATTAAAAAGACAATCAAAGCAGCTTATGACAAACAAGGCACGAGCAGGAGTGTGAGGGTGACGGCACATGAAGTCAGAGCAATCTCCAAATCATGGGCCCACCACAACGCCACTCCAATCGAAGAAATCCTGGCAGCAGCCTCCTGGCGTCACCAATCAACCTTCCCCTCCCACTACCTGAGGGATATGGCAAGAGAAGGACTACACCGGCTGGGACCAATTGTCGCAGCCAGAACTGTGGTCAACCCCCCTTTAGCACTCAGAACGAAGCAGAAGCAAGCCATCCATGAAGGAAGCAAGGCCATCCAGATGGAAGCAAGACCCACAAATAACGGTCCTTTTCAGGACCACCAATCCCTACGAAAGTGATCCAAATTCCTGTTTCCTCACTGTTCTGAATAAAGTGTGAAATTTTTCTCTTCCAGATAAAAATTTGTTGGGGGAAAAGCCTGCTTGCATCCTGGGGTGCCCGTACAGGCGGTGCCCGTCACCAGATCCTCCTGTTAATGCAAAATTAACAGGTTAATATGTTTTGGCAAATAAGAAAGAACATTTTGCCGGCCCCCAGTCAGGCCGGCTAAAAATGGTTTCTTTTTGCCTAAAACATACTTAACCTAATCCCGCCCTACCTCCCCTCTCGAGTCACCACCTGACATATTGAGAGGAAAATAAATGCCGGAAACCTGTGTGCTCTCGCTTTTATAAGGGAGGACTGCTCCGTGCATGCGCAGTGGGGCATACAAGCAGACGTCTGCGCAGCCGAAGAAACCTCCAGGGGACATTCCATTGGGGACAATGCAATGCAAAATTAACAGATTAAGTATGTTTTAGGCAAAAAGAAACCATTTTTAGCCGGCAAAATGTTCTTTTTAGTTTGTCCAGGCTTTTACAATAAATTTAAGGGCCAGTGTTGATTGTTCAAGCCATTGTAGCTTGAAATATTTGGTTGCAACGTGGAAAAGAAACGAAATTTAAGGCCGTGAAAAAAAAATTGTTCGGTTCTCGGGCGCGGGCGGGTCCCCAAAAATCATGCGGGTCAATCGCTTTTTATTTCATTCGTCTTACGTCGTTACCCGTGGAGTGAGGCACTAACGAAATATTCTTGCAAAAATTATTGGACACAATTATTTCAAACACACGTACGCAACAGATATTCATTAAAATACACGGAAAAAATCGGACAAATGGCTGTTTTTTTAATTACGGGCGGTAATGAAAATCGAAAATCTCCGTGTTGACAAAAACGCGTCCGAAAGTCGGCGTTAGTTAAGCTAAAAATTGTTGCTCCCACCTGATAAGCAATAGTGTGAAGGTTTATAGGCTCCTTTTCCATTTTAGTTCTGCATCGTGACTGCTGATTTAATTTTTTAATGCTGTGAAACAGCATCTTTCTTGTGATTTGCAATGACGAACTAAAACACTTGTCAAGCGCTCACGTGAAATCCGAAGCGATCGGCGGCGTCCCTGTTGAAATCGCGCATCAGCCAATGAGAGCACGCAAAATCGGTCACGTGGTGCCAACCAGCCAATAATGGAACGCGATTTTCAAATGCTTTGGAAAGTTAGCCTGAAACGGCCAGAAACGGCCTACTACAATACGCCTGATTGGCCAATGCCAAATGACCATCGAGAACATATGTTGAGAGGCCTAGATTCAGGGGAATTCCAGATTTCCAACTAATACAAGATGGCAGCGCCCAGTCAAATAATTCGACCGCTACCGCTGATCAAAAATGACCAATTTTCTGCTTTTTAACTTACGAAAAAAGAATGAGAAAGGCATTTTTGCAGTTTTTAGTTGAGTCTACACTCAACTAAAGTGCTTTTAATAAAATTGTAGATATTGGTAACTACGTTTTTTTTTTTTTTACAGAAATCGATGCACATCATGTCAGGAATTTCAGCGTTTCACATTTCGATATTTTGGCGGAAAATTGCTTTTTTCAACCCATAGTTTACCTTCAAAGCTTCGACGTATATATACGTCGTTACAGTGTTTGGGATGATTTTTTTTGGACGTATATATACATTCATACTGCTTAAAAGGAAAAGAAAAATGTGGAGCATTTTCATAGCATTTTGAAAATAAATAATAAAATAAAAAGCCGGGTGGCCTGGTCCTTTTTCGACCTTCGAAATGCCCGAGAACCAAACTTATTTTTTTTCCCGGCCTAAATTTGCTGGTGGTGAATTTCAAAACCCTCCCACGCATTTGTCCTAACCTCTTCAACCCCCAAACCAACAAAAGGACTGCTCAGATCACCATGCATCCATGTGCAAAAGTTTAACCCTTTCCTTCACATATATGCTTTTCTACGCCTCTACAGGATTCACACACATACGCATTTTTACGTGTTTCGTGTATCTCGCACTTCAAATTACTGAGATGTAATTATTAAGCAGTTTATAACATTTTTTAAGTCATGGTATTGAAGCTGTCTGGATGTTTTAGAATTAAAAATAAAAACTTGCGAACAGTCTTCAAGTTACAGCTTAATTTTCAACTGTGATGCGTAATTGTGGAGAAACTGGTAATTTTCACGAGGAAATGGGGATGAAAGTTCTCGTAAATGTCCGTGAAGTAAAGGGTTAACTACGTTTAACTACATAGGCCTTCTCAATTTTGCACTAGCCATGAGCCAAGTAGTCCATGGGATTTAACATGGGGCCAGCGTTACTAGTTACTAACTAACTCGCTAACTAGCTAGTTACTAACATAAAAACAACGTTATTGACGCATCTTTTTCTCTATTAATGGTGGACACTCTCCTTAAACTTTTATTTTTTCTTTATTTTGAGCCCCAGTGGCGTTGCAAAATACACCAAGCGGTGAAGAGGATTTGCAAATAGGGGCTAGTTGAGATGACAAGTTGGACAACCTTCTTGCGATGTTCAGACAGGTTACTGACGAAACGGCAACATGCCAACAAGCCATGCCGATATGCAGACATGCAGAAAAGTCATAGTCATTATTTATCCTTCACCTTCACCTTACATTTACCACAATTTGAAAGATTTCTGTCGCATTGGGATTTATCCTCAACATGCCAAAATATGCTTTTAGTTGTTTATAGTTAACAGACACATGTCTGCTAGTGAGGCCGCTTTTTATCATTAACAATCAATTTTTTAACAATCGGATGTCTACAATGGGATGATCTACTGTTACTTGGCGGCGACACACACTATGGATAAAAAAAATTGATAAAAAACTTTCGGGGTTTGCGGATTTGTTCATGACGCATATTTTGGAAGCAAACAAAGTCTTCCTTCAATCAGTGGGTTATCAGACGCCATCTTTTTTTACTGTAAGTACTTCACATTCCGTAACTACGGAGATCGGCCTAAGTCCAAAACGAGTGAGGGGAAAAAGCAGTGCAGCGAAGGTTGTGAGCGCATCGAAAATTGTTAGTGCTTTCTCGAAGGATAGCTCTAGTGTTTTGAAAGGTGATGGATCAAAGAGTAGTGCACATCGTCACAAGTCATCTTCGTCATCAGATAGAAGTAAGGTGGTGAACGACAGACCGACGAACAAGGGACACGAAAAACGAGTCGAATTATAACGAGGCTTAGAAGTCGGTAGAAGATCAGGTATCAAATGAAAGGGGTAAGAAAAATAATCGCACTTCTCCACCTCGTAGTACGCTGTCACGCTCAGATGAGCATCCTAGACCCACCGTCGAGTGAGTTCGGCACCTGGATCCAGACCTCCAAACAGGTGGACGAAACCGGTACGGGAGAAAGGGCCGGTGTTCAAAAATTCTCGGGTGACGACATTTAGTGCAAATTTGTTGAAAACTGGAATGAGCCCCAGTGGCGTTGCAAAATACGCCAAGCGGTGAAGAGGATTTGCAAATGGGGGCTAGTTGAGATGACAAGTTGGACAACCTTCTTGCGATGTTCAGACAGGTTACTGACGAAACGGCGACATGCCAACAAGCCATGCCGATACGCAGACATGCAGAAAAGTCATCAAGCTGAAACGTTGACAATCCGACATGTAGACAACACAAGCGGACAAGATGACATGCTGACAAGACAAGCCGACAAGCTGACATGACGACAAGCCGACATGACGACATGCATGAGATGGAATACGTAGGATCTCGGTCACCACAACGGGAACTGTCTGCTGATGGGGATGATGTATCACAAGATAGTAATTATCAGGTTTATGAACTACAAACGTCGTTACGAGAATGGATGGAAGCGCATAGTCATTAACACAGCTCCCCCGTCACTCCCCATTCCACCAACCGGTGAAAAGGCGTAGAGTTGAGTTTGAGAATCCGGAAGAAGGGATGGGAGTGCTACATATCTTACTTCAGTCACAGGTGCACTTCTGGCAGCTTCCCAACGTTGCAAGTGTAACTCAAAAATTTGAGCAGGCAATCTCGGCGTCCTTGCCACTTGCGCCATGCGCCTTGCCCCATGACCCCAAGAAAGTATAGTTCTTCTACAAGTCCACGGGGAACAATGTACCAGGCAAGAAAAGATACAGAACCTTTCAAATGCATTACATGGAGTTAGGTTCGGTGCGTGCGTGCTGTTATCCGCACACTGCTGTATGCATTTGAAGAGGACGAAGCCGTCCTGCGGTGCACACTGAGGGCTAACTCACGCCAACTTGGTGAAGCACTCAAGAAACTCGCGAGGGACAATCTTTCCATTTGCAATGACCCGACCTTTCATGAGTCTGCAACTCATGAAAAGGGCTTCCTCCTTCCAAGCCATTGACCCTCTCCACACAACAAAACAACCTGGTTTGCTTTACTCCGCAACGTTGGAATTTCAAACCCCTGCCGTGTCATGTCAAAAATGTTATGTTTGCTCCACCAACTCCACTGATCCACCTTTTGGCGTATGCTTCTACCCGAAAGCACGAATGTGGAATAAACCGTATATGTTAATGATGAATCTTGGTCCGCCGAGTTATCCTGGGAGTAGTGATCACGAGATCTCGAGATCACTACAAAGGAATATCATATTAAAAACTAAAACTGGTAAAATGGACCCAAAGTTATGAATGGTTCGGCCTTTCAAAGGAGTGATATCAACACACCAAAACTTTCGACAAGTTAATCGCACCGAATAATACTTTGGATGTTAAATGAAAAATGAAGATTCTCCCAGAGAATTTGTTCTCGCCAGGAGAATCTTAAGTTCTCTGAGTGGAATCCGACGAAACTGTGTTACAAGATTGGGATCTTTCCCTATGCCTACGGCGCTTTTTTACCTCATTAACGCAGTCATTTATGCAAAATATTGCGTCACTTCCGCCTCTATCCCACTTCCCCCTAGGCCCTGTCCACGTCCACTCACTCTTTTCTTGCTGTGAATGTACGATTCCATGCAGGGAGGCGGGCGGGCCCTGTTTTGTAACACAGTTTCGTCGGATTCCACTCAGAGAACTTAGATTCTCCTGGCGAGAACAAGTTCTCTGGGAGAATCTTCATTTCTCCTTCGTAGAATCCTCCTCACTGTGTTACAAGATTGGGATAGATTAGGAATCAGTGCACACCTCGGAATCGCTCCGAAGATGGCTGTGGTGACCTTGGTCCCACTTAATAATCAACCTGTACCTACACCCCAGACTACCCAGGGACCCCACTCATCCGCCACCTCGGCGTCCAAGTACGGGTCCCAGAGGAGGGCCCTTGCGCTCCGTAAGGGATATGGTCCCTCTCTGGCGCAGGCAGGCCGACAGCCGGACGAACCAGGCTGCACACTGCCAGTCCGGTGTCACCAGTACTGCCCATTCAACTCGATCCACTATGAGCTTGTCTACGCAACGTCCAATTAAAGGACACGGAGGAAAAAGATACGGAAAGAAAGGGCTCCAGCTCACACTGAACGCATCTACAAACTCTGCCCCTGGGCAGCATCCTCACGACCCAAATCGCTGCAATTGGGCCGTCGCCTTCGATGTGAACACGTCCACGTCTGGCGTCCCAAACCACCTACAAATCCTTTGGAACACGCCAGTACACAATTGGAAGTCAAATCTGTCCCAGAAATTTCGAGATAGACCATCCGCTGTCACATTCAACTTCCCCGGCACAAATGCCGCCTGTACCACACAATCCAACTGACTTCTACGCTGCTCTAGGTAACGGACCATGACATTAAGCATCTGGGACTTCGCCTCCCTTGATGATTAACGTATGCCACGACCACCACATTATCCGAAAGGATTCGCACGACCCGTCCCCTGACCAGGTCTCCAAATACGTCTAGCGCTTTTAGCATAGCCAATAATTCTCTCGCTTTTATATGCAAGGCAGCCTCCCTGGGCTGCCACCTCCCCTGCGCTTGCGAACCTCCAGTGGCTGCTCCCCAGCCCATGTCCGAAGCGTCCGTTGTCACCACTACTGCTGCCTCCACAGAGACCCAGGATTTTTCTACCACTGAGTGACTCGGAGCCTTCGCCCACCAGCTCAAATCCTCGCAAGATCCTTGCGAGAGGCTTCCTCCGTGCACTCCCGCACGACACCAGGTCACGTTGCCCACAACGTGTGTGCAACTTGCCGTTCTCCATGGCACACAACAAACTTTCTGCCATCCCCAACAACCTTTGAAGCTCCTTAACAACCGTGACCGGGTCTCGTTGCAGTCCCGCAACCAAGCGCACCATACGAGCCTGTTTCTCAGGCGGCTGCACAAAACGGGCTGACTTGAGATCCAACATCATACCCAAAAATTGCAAAGCCTGCGGCGGTACCAGCACACTCTTTCCGTAGTTTACGAAAAAGCTTAACTTCCGCAAGGTGTCCAACACTCTCCGCGCATCCCGCCGCACACCTGCTGCGGACGGGCCTATTACTGCAAAATCATCCAGGTAAACGATAATTAACACACCGGCCCGGCGCAAGAAGCGCCTCACCACTGACATAATCTTCATAAAAGTACCCGGGGCCGAAGCCAACCCAAATGGCAGCACACAAAAACGGTAAAGACAACCTTGCCAGGAAAACTTCAACAATCGTCGTGCACCGTCCCTTATTGCCACTGCATAGTACGTTTGAGACAGATCGATGGTAGCTATCCACCACCCTGGCTGTAAATGCTCTACTACCCTCAGTAGTGTATCCAAGTAGGACTTCCGTGCCGCTACAAACTCATTCAAACCTTTCAGGTTCAAAATTATCCTGATCGAACTGTCTGGCTTCACTGAAAATATTGGCGATACAAATCCTACACTCCCGTTTTTCACTCTCTCAATTACACTTTGAGCTAACATCTCGCTCAATTTCGGGGCAATCTCCTTCGCATCGTCAAGTAATGGCGGCCTCGCCGAAACCGCCCTCAGCGGTGGCGTATTTCCCAACTCTAGACCAGCACCGGCTACAATATCCAACACCGCCGGCGACGCCCCAATGGCCGCCCACTCTGCCCTATGGCCTCTCAAACTTCCAGTACGCCATGTGCTTATTATTTCCAAGCTCCGTTCCAGCGTTTGTTTTCCACCAATCCAATCGCACACGCAACAAAAATCATCTACTCACGCTCGGTATAGTCAATGCCTTACACGCCCCAGCGTTTCGCTTCGCCCCCCCCAAAAAAAATAAATGTTTAAAACCGAGCCATTCGTACTGTTTTATCACCACCAACAACCACTTTTTCCACCGTCCGCCACATGCGGCTCCTGTTGGTTCGGTCAGTTACCGACTCCAACAATGGGTTTCACATATGAACTCCCAAACACACTTCTCTTCCAAATTCCGCCACACAAACCAAAAATAAATACTACCAACCTGACAATCCGTATTAAACCACTGCTGCCACGTTCTCAAGAAGCAATTATATCCACGTGCGGACGTACTTGGCCGGCCTAACAGGCCGCCACGTTATTCGTTCTCACAAATCTGCCGCTACCATGCCGGCCGCCATCTTAATACTCTCCAACCAGTATCGATAGAAATACTCACCACCCACCGCGTAGCCTCGTAGCCACGCTGCTTCGCTTGGAGTTGGAAAGATGGCGCACTCCAGTTCAACTACGAAAACGATCGTTCGAAACGAATTTTCCTTAGTAATTCAACAATCTTGGCTTAAGAATGTCTGACTGCACGTGCCAGCGGCAAGAAAAAGAGTGAGTGGACGCGGACAGGGAATGGGGAAGTGGGATAGAGGCGGAAGTGACGCAATATTTTGCATAAATGACTGCGTTAATGAGGTAAAAAAGCGCCGTAGGCATAGGGAAGGATCCCAATCTTGTAACACAGTGAGGAGGATTCTACGAAGGAGAACTTAAACATTGCACCTGCTATTTTTCATTTAACCTTCAAACTATTAGTTGGTGTGATGAACCTGGCGAACATTTTGGTTTGTTGATATCACTCCTTTGCTATAATGAACCATCAAGATCACAATTACTCGACTGAGCGAGAGCTGCTGTAGTACATTAGTTTATGTTCTAGATTTAGATGGTCGAAACGTTTACGATTTCTGTCCAGTGATCTACTTCGAATTTCAGCCCCCACCCCTAAAACATTTGATGTAGAAATTTCATCTTCGGATTTATTTATTTCATGCACTAAAGCCCCCTTGTCATGAAACTGCAACCAAATCCAGAACAAAATTATGAATGTTATCGTGTACCAAACAGTCAAACACACTCACAGACATACAAAATCGAAATTCAGTCGATTACAAATTTGGTATCTTTTGTGCATTCATGTGTTTAAAGTCCCATGAAATACATAACTTTTCCTTTTATTTTTTTAGGTTTAAAAAGAGGCATGTTGCTCTAAAGATTGCCTATTTAGGCTGGGATTATCTTGGTTTTGCAACAAGCGAATGTGAACAGAAGACCATTGAATCAGTTTTATTTGATGCACTGATTTTGACTAAATTATTGGAAGACCGTGAAACGTCCAATTACCATCGCTGTGGGCGAACAGATAAAGGTGTCAGCGCATTTTCTCAGGTTTGTACCAAACTGCAAGCAATTCACTAGTCAGCATCATATAAAGTTGAGAATCCTTTATCTGGTTGTTTCGGACAGTTTGCAGTGGACCCTATCCACTTAATTGGGTTTAGGACTAAAAACATGCACAATTTCAGAAAAGAGAATACCATACCAGTGTTCCTTTCGAATTTTCGACAGACTGGGGACGTCTGTCCTCATCAGGCACTACCACACTCTTGAAAACTGTTGTTTACATTCTCTTCATCTTTATAATGGAGTGAAAGAAAACAGCATTGCTACCCATCACAGAGAAACTAAACATAACATATGATTGGAGGGAACATCCAGCCTGCTAAAATCAAGTTCCCCTTTTGACAGACATCTTAGAGGACAGGAGTAACTCGCAATCCAGCAGCACTTAGGGAGAAAGGCGCACCTTACGAACACGTAGTGGCCCTCAAAACCGGGAATCCGTTTTCTCCTGAGAGAAGAATTGTCAAGTATTCTTACAGATCAGTGGGACAGTAAGCCTAACAAGTACCCCGGAGGCCACGCCATTTTGAAACGCCGAGTTCAAAAGATAAAGATGAAGAGAATGTAAACAACAGTTTTCAAGTGTGTGGTAGTGCGTGATGAGGACAGACGTTCCCAGTCTGTCTGTAACGGCGGACGCTACGACGGCTTAGGTGCTTGTAACGCCCCCGGTTTCCCTGGTGTACGTGGAGTTTCAGCTTGAGGTTAATCGGTGTTAATGACGACTTTTTACGTTATTCAACACAGCATGGACACTGTCCCAGCATGGGTGATGAAGGGCCGGTCCCAATTAAAGGGGCCTAACCTTAAACTGTCGGTATCGCTGCCACCAACGGTGGATTTAACTGTTTGACTAGCTAAAATCTAAAGATGGGCTACATATTTAATTTTACACTAAAATACAATTAATCAAGTCTAGCAAACGACTGAAGCTTAAAACTCCTGGTTTTATTTTTGCGACAGAGAATGAAAAAGACACTTTACATTACGTTTGCTTCTGAAAGCTTTTGAATCAAATTAATTAAAAGCTACAAGTTTGAATATACACTTAGTATTTCACAAAATCAAACAAACAACACTTGTGTTTGAGTAAACAATTAAATTTTCACTATAGAAAAAAAGTAGTATTAGGTGCTCCCGGAGACACCCACAAGACTCAACAGCCGCAACTGATAAAAGTCTGACAGTATGTTTCTACAAGATCAACCGTCCACAGTTATGTTTCTAAGTTTTCCAAGTACAAAAAGATCAACCTCCGTTAGTTCCCTCGAGTAATAAAAAGCCCGGCAATTTTACACTTAGGCATCAGTGTGTTTCAATTTGACTTCCACAAAGATCAAACCGTCAAGTAGACGGAAGAAGTAGTAGTTTAGTAAGAGAACCACTCTGACGTTATGGGGAGAGGAAACCTAAGATGCCGCTACAGGCGTCTCCACCATAATTTTCCCTAGCTAGAGAGTTAAAGTTACAATTAAACTAAAATTTAGAATATGGGGGTCCTAAATTAAACTTTCAAAAGCTAAACTATAACATACGAACCACTACCATCGTGCCCGGCATGGCATTCTCCGTACATGGCGTCTCCACTCCCGACTGGCGTGACCCTTCTCTAGCTTGAGATCTGTGAGCTGTGCCAACGATTGAGTTCTGGGGCTGGGGTTTTATACACAATACCGGAAGTAGGCGCGGACGCCGAGGATAGCTGCGGGGGTCTGATTGGCCGAGGGCCTCGAGAACAATGGAAAGTGGGAGGAGAAGTCGGATGAACAAAGGAACTGGGTGCAGAGCCGTTTGAAGGAGTAGGGATGGAAAAGACAGGCCTGTTTTGAGTTTTACTCAATTGAACTTTCGGAAATAGGCCTTTATTTTGAATCATTGGCTACGGATTCCATATTTGCATGATTGCAACGTGATTTGGCTCATGTTAAAGCTTATTACTTGGCTTTGGGTAATGCAGAGAACATTACTATTAAATTAAACAAGCTTTAACGGTAAACTGCAGTGTTAAACACCACAATAGTTTTGGCTGGGGAGGGGGGGCAAAAATGGAGGACTCGAAGTTTTTGCACAGTTTGACTTTCGGAATTGGGTTAAACAGATCTTTTTAAGAATTCTTTTAGTGTTTAATAGTAGATCAAGCTATTTGCAGATTTCGGTAGGTCTCAGTCAGGTCGGAGGAGAACTAAAATAAACATATATACACTGAAAAATTTGTGTCCGGTAGCATGCCAGGTCGTAATGCATTTATACGTTTGGACATATGGTAGCGTTTCTGGGGGTAAAAGAATATAAATAAAGTATAAATGCGGTTAAATAAACTAGCTAGTTGAATGCTATAACGCATTAAGTTACAGAGAACGTTTAACGTTTAAAATTTTAAAGTTAAATTTGAGCGTTGTGGAAATTTTTCATAAGGATTGCGGCCGACAAACACAATAAAAAATATCACACTTCAAAATGGTTGTCTCTACATAAATCCTCGTACAATACACTAAGCTAGTATGTTCGGGCTTTTTGCCCTAAAAGAAAAGGAATAAAATACGAATACAAAAATACAGAGTTCAGCAATGGCGGCCATGTTGAAGGTATGCTGCAGTGGCTTTGAGATGATCTTCAAACGTCGTTTAAAGGTTCTTAATGGTGGAAAGTCCGGATTTGGGCTTCCCCAAGTGTCTTGTATTTGGACAGGCTATGTATGTAGAAAGTTTGAGCCGATTTGGTTCATTATTAAAGAAACTGCGAAATGTGCCTCGGCGAGGCATTTGGTGCCTCAGAAAAAAAAAATTCAAATTTTTGAAAAACGGGCGTTTTTCGGTGACGCTCGTTTACATGTCGCAAATTCGCAAGGAATACTGTTATGGTATTTTCTATTCTGAAATTTTGCGTGATTTAATCCTAAACACTTAATTGGGTCCTTAAAAATAGGCATATCATTTGGTATTTCATTTGTCAAAAGAGTGAACATGCACCGTATATAGTTCGTAACGTTTTGACTGTAATTTAAATGTGTAGTATTGGAGTAACTGGGTCCCCTTTTTTCATAAGTTGTACTTAAACATTGTTCGGAGCATGTGAAGGTGAACCGAAGATAACCGAGTTTTCTGAACATGTACTAGTTACCTACAATATGTCAAGTTTTCATTCAGTTATATCCATTCCTTATCAACAAAACTCGGAAAAAATGCCGGAAAAAAACTACCGCATACTTTCGCAATCAAGACAACAGCTTTGTCCAGCGAATTTTCAGTAGCTTGAGCTGCTATCTTCTTCGGGCCTCAAGGATGTAGCTCGGACTTTCTACATTTTCCTCTCCAGTTCGACTAACTATCACATTTGAATTTGGCTGGCAACGTGGCCTCCTGTATTTGTGTCCTAAGTCCGAGCTATATCTTGAGGCCCGAAAAAGATAGCAGCTCAAGCTATCGAAAATTTGCTGGACAAATCTGTTGTCTTGATTGTGAAAGTGTGCGGTAATTTTTTTCCGAGTTTTGTTGAGTTTTCACAGTACAAAAATTAACGATGTTTTTAAAGTCCATTCCTTATATTTATTTTTTTAATTTTTCTAATGTTGGAGGGCCCCAGTTGCAACAGTTCATGGGGTAACTGGCACCCAGCCATTCTTTTTTCTGCTGATAGTTTATTAAGTGAAATAGGGTAACTGGACTGAAGGCTGAAGATTTCTGAGAACTACAAAAAGAAAATTAATAATAATAATGGCTAGCTGACCCCCGTCGTACGCCGTTCTATCAAACAGCCC
>JAHWFP010089662.1:57715-68020 GCA_023313725.1 Lithobius niger
CACTGGAATGCAAAGCCCAAGCCACTTGCTCACTCGTTGGTTGCCAGTCCCCGGCAATTCTTTTCTGCCTGCCTTGCCATTCGCTGCCTCTGTTTGGGCTGTTGTAAAGGGAGCCTTGCTTCCAAAAAAAACGATTGGTTAGGAGACCCAGAACCAACCATCAAAAACTTGGGGTTTTCGTAACTTTTTTTCCCTCAATCGTCCAAATAGGCCTATTTGCCTACTTCAAACTTAAAATTGGTGTATCTCTTCCAAAACTGGATCAATTCGATCGGGGTTTCGACTATTTAATAGATCTTACCTAACTTCCTGCGGGAATAAAAAAAATTTTATGCCTCCCATTAAAATTTTATTCATGAAAACGTTTTTGCTAAAAACTAGCGCCATCGCTAGCGCTTTGCCGATCGCCCAGTTTCTGCAACCTTGTAATTACAACACATGTAAAAATTGTATATTACCTTGACTTCTATTTGGCATAAAGCCACAGATTAGTTGTGTGTTAGGGGGCATATAAAGCATCAACATAATATGCTTATTCATGTCTTTAAACATTTCTGCTGCGTGCTTACGATGTTTATTTATTTGTTGTGGCTTAGGCCTGGTTACAATTCATAGCTATAGAGATCTCGACCACTTAGCTTAACTGCTTCAAAGTGTTAATTTGGGGGAATAATATAATTAAACTTTATTTTACCGTAACTAACAGTTAATTCTTGCATAAAAATAAAATCGGCATTTAACACTCACTTTTGCAATACGCGATCTACCTCCCGGCAAACGATGTAATTCTTGTACATTTATTTTTGTTTCTTTATTGCCAAAACAACTTAACCTGGTAATTTTAGCATTACATTCCTCGAATGTGATGTTCCCCTGGAGGTTTCTTCGGGTTTGCAGACTCCTGCTTGCATATCCCACCACGCATGCGCAGCGCGGTCCTCCCTTATAAAAGCGAGAGCGTGCACGCTATCGGCATTCATTTTCCTCCAGAAGTCTCTCCAACGCCACCTCGCTCCCCGGTTCCCCGACTGTCGTTTGAAAAATTGGATGATTCGCCGAAGATAGCCACCGCTCCGATTGCACTGTCGCATCGCCTTACTCTCCACTTCTCCCGGGCCAGCGCTCGCCGCTCTTCGCCCCACTGGATCTGTCATCCCTCCGGCACGACCTTCAAGTCACCAAAGCCTCCTCCCGGGCCAGCGCTCGCCGCTCCTCGCCCCACTGGATCTTTCGTCCCTCCGGCACGACCTTCAAATCACAAAGACTCCTACCGGGCCGCCAAGCGCAGCCTCCGCCGTGCGACACTCGCCCATTCTCCGGACCGAATCTCGCCGCTCGACCTGTCGTCCAACACCTCCCGGATAGGCTTCTACGTCAGCCGCAGTGTCGTACGGGTAATCGTACATGGCACTGCCCGCCACCTCAAAGTCAACCCGATGCTGCCTCCCTCCTGCACATCAACGGTATGAACGACCAGCACCCAGGACTGGGTCGCATCCACCTCATGCCACGAAGGGCACAGGCGTGCCGCTTCCTTCCCGCCGGCCACGGCACCCAAGCACAAGTCGGATGACACACTGTCGTCGCACCACCTGCTGTCACCCGCCCCTGCTGCCGAGAAACGCATCAGGTTCCCGGACGACACTCCTGACGAAGCCACCCTGTCGCTCGTAGCTCTTTTAGAGACTGCCGAGCAGACAGTCCCGAAGCCCACCCAGATGCCGGATGCCCCTGCCGGACGACACAACCGACGACAAGTCTGTCTTTCGAAGAACGTGCGGCTCATCGCCGCCTGCCACACGCCTCTACCAAGACTCAAACCTCTCGACCGTGGCTTACCCCACGCATCGAGCGAAAATCAAGCCGGCTGTTGCTGTTCACTGCTGCTTGTCTCATTCGTGGCTGATCCCACGTTTAGAGTGAAGAACCAAGACGGAAGCCGTTTGCACCCCCTGCTGCTTGTCTCGACCGTGGCTAACCCCACGTCTCGAGTGAAAATTAAGTCACCTGTTGCTGTTCTGCTGCTCATCTCCCTCGTGGCTAGAACCCATGGTTTGAGTGATCCAAGACGGAAGCCGTTTGCACCTTGTCTCGACCGTGGCTAACCCCACGTCTCGATTGAAAATCAAGTCACCTGTTGCTGTTACTGCTGCTCGTCTCACTCGTGGCTAGAACCCACGTTTGAGTGAACCAAGACGGAAGCCGTTTGTACCTTTTACTGCTCGTCTCGACGGTGGCTAACCCCACGTCTCGAGTGAAAATCAAGTCACCTGTCGCTGTCCACTACTGCTCGTCTCAATCGTGGTGTGAACCCACGTTTGAGTGAACCAAGACGGAAGGCGTTTCCGCCTCTTGCTGCTTGTCTCGACCGTGGCTAGCCTCACGTCTCGAGTGAAAATCAAGTCACCTGTTGCTGTCCATTGCTGCTCGGCTCAATCGTGGCTAGAACCCACGTTTTCAGTGAACCAAGACGGAAGTCATTACACCTCTGCTGCTTGTCTCGACCGTGGTTAACCCCACGTCTCGAGTGAAACTCAGGTCACCTGTGCTGTCTACTGCTGCTCGTCTCTTCGTGGCTAGTTATCCACGTCTGAGTCGACCAAGATGGAAGCCGTTCGCACCTCTTGCTGCTAGTCTCGTCCGTGGCTAACCCCACGTCTCGAGTGAAAATCGAGTCTCCTGTTGCTGATTATTGCTGCTCGTCTCACTCGTGGCTAGAAACCACGTCTGACTGAACCAAGACGGAAGCCTATCGCACCTCTTGCTGCTTGTCTCGACCGTGGCTGACCCCATGTCTCCAGTGAAAATCAAGTCGCCTGTCGCTGTGCGCTGCTGTTCGTCTCATTCGTGGCCTGTACCCACGGTTTGAGTAAACCAAGAATGAAGCCGTTTGCACTCTGTTTGTCTCGACTGTGACTGGCCCCACGTCCCGAGTGATAATCAAGACTCCAGCTGCTGCCCACACTACTGCTCGTCTAACCCGTTGCCTACACTCACGCTTTGAGTCAAGAATCGAGTTGGAAACCGTCTACATTTCCCACTCCTTGTCTCGTCCATGGCTGATCCCGGGTCTGAAGTGAAATTCAAATCACCAGCTGCTGTCCAAACTGCTGCTCGTCTCACCATGGTTTCTTTAAAAAAAAAAAAGTGTCGTACGGGAAATCATACATGACATCGTCCGTCACCTGCAAGCCAATCCGATGCCGCCTCCTTCCTGCACGTCAACGGTACGCAAGACCCGTAGCAAGGACTGGGTCACGTCCACATCAAGCCACGAAGGGCAGAGGCGTGCCGCTTCTCCCCCCGCTACGGCACCCAAGCGCAAGTCGGACGACACACTGTCGTTGCGTCACCCTCTGTTGCCCGCCCCTGCTGCCGAGAAGCGCATCAGGTTCCCGGACGACCACCCAGATGAATCCACCCTGTCGCTCACAGCTCTTTCTAGTTTACTTTAAATGGATTTTTAATTTAAACTTACGGTTTGATCTTTGTGGAAGTCGAAAGAAACATACTGATGCCTAAGTATAAAATTGCCGGGCTTTTTATTTCTTAGAACAGTTTCTGCGGGAACTAAGGGAGGTTGATCTTTTGTACTTGGAAAACTTAGAAACATAACTGTGGACGGTTGATCGTGTGTGAAACATACTGACTGTCAGATAGACTTTTATCAGTTGCGGCTGTTTAATCTTGCGGGTGTTTCCGGGAGCACCTAGTATTGCTTTTTCTAATGTGAAAATTTAAACTGTATTCCAAACACAAGTGTTGTTGGTCTGAAATTGAATTACTAAAAATTGTAAATTCAACTTGTTGCTTTTAAATAACTGGTATTCAAAAGCTTTTAGAAGCGAACTGTGATGTAAAGTGTTTTTTCATTCTGTTGCATAAATAAAACCAGGAGTTTTAAGCTTCAGCTCATTTGCTAGATCTAATAATTGTCTTTTAGTGTAAAATAAATATGTAGCCCATCTTTTAATTTTAGCTATTTTAAACAGTTAAATCCACCGTTGGTGGCAGTGATTACCAACAGTATTAAGGTTAGGCCCCTTTAATTAGGACCGGCGCTCCATCCCCCATGCTGGGACTGTAGCCCAAAGTTGTGCTTATGCCGTAAAAAGTCGTCGTAAACACCGTAGAACCTTAGACTGAAACTCCATGTACACCAGGGAAACCGGGGGCGTTACAAGCACCTAAGCCGTCGTAGCGTCCGCCGTTACAGTGGCTACATCTAGGAAGGACAAACCTTAAACATAAATAATTTTGTTTGATGCTTGCCTTGAATTTTCTGGGCAAAAAGGTACTGGAAATCTTCTGTTTCTTTTCATGCTTCAACAAGGGCACGTTTTATTTTTATTTTTACTGTTAAGGGGTTTGTTGTGAGGGCGACCCTACTCAAAGAAACTCGCAGCTTTCCCCGTTTTAGAACTTTACGCCAAAATTTTAAGAGCGAATGATTTTTCTTCTTATAGCCTACGTCCTTTCTCTCTGTTAGAAATAGGCCATAAGAATTAAATGACTCCTGTCCAAATATTCATTCGGAATATCTACGGGGTTCTTGTACCCGATTTTCCCTCCTTTAAGTTTTCATGAAACATTTTCTTCATAAAAAAATGTCTGTCTCACCTCTGGGGGCAAAAGGTTAACCCTGTCGTTAAAAAGTTGCTGGTTATTATCTATAAAACCTTCCAGTGTTGTATTTTTATATGTAAGTTATGGGGTCCATCAGTGAAAACTTTTATGTACAACCCAAGTTATTTGGTAACCTAAAACCATTTTAGTGGTATTTATTTAACTTTAAGTAGAGCTGGTCATTTTTCAATTCTCCGACCCCTATCGCCGGCTTAGGTTTTTTGAAATGCGCCCGTTGGTTTTTCTCGCAGTTTACCAGGATAATCAAAAAACTAGACTAGAAGAAAGCCAGAACGGTTAGGGACATATTACCAGAGCACGAGATGGCCTCATTTAATTGTTAAATGGTACAAAAACATGACTTTGTAAAAATTTGTAATGATGTGCTGATGTGCTAAAAATGAATGCTGATGTGCAACTTACGGAGTTACTTGCATAAAAATTTGATACATGGCTTGACAATTGATCTTGTGGCATGTCTTTGTGTACACTAATCTTTATTTGCAGGCATTTGGATGAGAGTTAACAGAACCCTCATGCCAAATTCTCCAGATGGAGGCGTGTAAAGGGAGCCTGGCTTCCAAAAAACGATTGGTTAGGAGACCCAGCACCAACCATCAAAAACTTGGGGTTTTCGTAACTTTTTTCCCTTCAATCGGCCAAATAAGCCTATTTGCCTACTTCAAACTTAAAATTGGTGTATCTCCTCCAAAACTGGATCAATTCAGTCGGGTTTCGACCATTTAATAGATCTATTAATTACCTAACTTTCTGCAGAAATAGAAAAATTTTTATGCCGCCCATTAAAATTTTATTCATGAAAACCTTTTCGCTAAAAACTAGCGCCATCGCTAGCACTTTGCCGATCGCCCAGTTTCTGCAACTTTGTAATTACAACACATGTAAAAATTGTATATTACCTTGATTTCTATTTGGCATAAAGCCACAGATTAGTTGTGTGTTAGGGGGCATATAAAGCATCAACATATTATGCTTATTCATGTCTTTAAACATTTCTGCTGCGTGCTTACAATGTTTATTTATTTGTTGTGGCTTAGGTCTGGTTACAATTCATAGCTATAGAGATCTCGACCACTTAGCTTAACTGCTTCAAAGTGTTAATTTGGGGGATTAATACAATTAAACTTTATTTTACCGTAACTAACAGTTAATTCTTGCATAAAAATAAAATCGGCATTTAACACTCACTTTTGCAATACGCGATCTACCTCCCGGCAAACGATGTAATTCTTGTACATTTATTTTTGTTTTTATTTTTAATAATGCCTTCTACAACAATCCCTGCTGGCATCCCAAGGCAATAATGGTGACATCTCCTTCTGTTAACCGCATTTGTAAATAACGATCACTTCAAACCACGAAAAATCCGTTAGGCTTCAAAATGCCTTTGTCCCTTCAGTTTTAAACTTAGCATGGGAATTCTTGTTCACTACCGCCAATTCATTTGTGCTGCTCTACCTGCCGAACGGCCCTTCGCCTATCAGGATGCAGCATTTCCGAAAATTTAGGCTCTCAGCCATCTACAGCAGACTTCCTCTCTTGCTTGCAAATTCTTCCGGTAAGCTGTCAATCACGTTGCATAGCAACAAGCCTAACCTCCAGCTGACTGCCTGTCGCTCGCGTCACTATGATGTCACAACACTCACAATACTAAAATCGCATCCTCTGGGGCCCGCGTGCCTACGTCAGCAAGACCTACACGCAGGTATATAACAAAACCGCGCTAGCATACGATAGCCATGCTCACCTGACGATCGCCACCAGTCACTACGTCGGTTCAGGGAATCGGGATGCCTCTTCACTGTCTGGCCGGGCAGAAAGGTAGTAGTAGTAAAAACAGTTAAATTCCATCGCTGGTGACAGTGAAATACCAGCAGTATTATGGTTAGGCCCCTTTAAGTAGGACCCGACGCCCCATCCCCCATGCTGGGACTGTAGCCCATGGTGTGCTTATGCCGTAAAAGTCGTTATAATCACCGCAACACCTTAAGCTGAATCTCCGTGTCAAACCAGGAAACCGGGGGCGTTACAAGCACCTCAGCCGTCGTAGCGTCCGCCGTTACAACTGGTGGCAGTGGTGGGATGAACAGGTGCTGTTCCCATCAAGCGTTCCCCCCCCCCTGCCATACTACAACCCAAATACCTAGAAGGATGCAAGCCACTTCCAACTAGACGTTTGTGGTCCCTTTAAACATGGCCACGAAATAGATGCCTGTGACTACGTTACACAAAGTCACGAAGCAGATGGTACTAAATTTATACAATAGTACAACCACCGCCCCGCAGCCCCATCAACTGCCGGCGCCAGGAAGCAACAGCTGCCGCTTCCAGTAGACGTTCACCCGCCGTGAGATGCCTCTACCCCAACCGATGCTGTAGGAGAAACCGTCTGCGACAAGAACCAGGTGCTCCGTTCAGCCAAGCCGTGGATTTTGCGTGTGCCCACCGAGGTCCCAGTGGATTAGCCCGCCAAAGACGATCGACTCCAAAATTCAGTGCCGGACTTCCCGTACTGCGATGGAAACAGGAAGGACAGACTGACCGTACAGCGATTGTACAAAAATTGGGTAAGTGTACATGACATTAGAGGCCGCCAAGCCGAGTGTTGTAGTTGATAGCATTTATGCAATTTAGCTATTCATATACCAGAGTGCTAGGGGCCTTGAAGGTGTATTTTTTATGTGCAATCTTACTGGATTTGGGAGAGAAGTTTTTTAAGTAATTCGCTCTGCTCAAACTTAACGTTAAATTTTATGCGGCTGCATTAAATTTTTGTTTCATTCATAAAAGTTTTATTTTGAAACCACGTTAAAAGTTAAACCTAAAAATGTCCGAAATGGAAGATTTAGAAGAAATCATTCGTGATTTGCAAAACAAGGATTTAAAGAAAGCTTGTTTAAACTTAGGCTTTACCGTTAGCGAGTCTAGAGCCGAATCACAGAAAATCTTACGAGCAGTCCTCGAAGATGGTAAACTTGATTTAAGTGAACTTTCCGATGCACTAGCTAACGCTATTGAAAGGAGAGAAGCGGCTATTTTTGCCAAAAAAGAATTAGCCAATAAGGAAAACGAACTTTTTCTGAAAGCAGAAGAATTAAAGTTAAGAGCCCTAGAAGTGGCAGATGCAGAAAAACGCCGGCCTCATGAATTAGCTCTTGAAGATCAAGAAGCTCAAATTCGAGACCGAGAAGCCTTGCTTAAAACCCAAGAAAGGGAGCAAGAAGCCCAAATTAGTGATCGCGCTAGTGCAATGGAACTAGACAAGCAGTTAGAACTAGCAAAGCTAAACGCTGCTTCCTTAAGTCTTAACCCTGCTCCAAACGAATCATCCAGTTGCAAAACATGGTAAAATTGCCGACGTAATTCGTTTGGTAAATAGGTGGACGCCCAAAACTGAAATCTACAGTTTCCTTAAGATTTTTGAACGAACCATGATTAGTCAGAAAATTCCTAAAGATCAATGGGTCACGGGACTCCAACCCCTTGTCGGTGAGGTTTTAATTAAAGTTTATGATCAGCTAACAGACGCTGAAATGCAGGACTACGAAACAGTCAAAAATACAAGCACCTCAGCCGTCGTAGCGTCCGCCGTTACAATTTATAGTTCTTAAAACTTAAACTTAACTTCTAACTTTGAGAACGATTATGGATAGTTAACCGCCACCGGCATTTCTGGCCTAGAACGTCCATAACTTAAGGGTTTAAGGTCCCCTTCCTAAAAACCGGCTTTCTTTCTTATTTATGTTGAACACAGGTTCATCTAAATAATCAAAATGGTTAAATCGTAGAGCTTAGACGTCTTTTGGGTTGTGTACCAGGTTTACCATTTGAGTTAGTTTGATCTTTAGCAGTGCCTTTAGAAACATAACTTAAACTATTTTACTAATGTAAGGTGAATTCTGTAATTTAGAGAGTCCGGTGACTCAAACAACTTTTCTAATCGCAATTTTATTGTAGTGTATGAACTTTTAATTCGTTCATTTCTTGCCCATTTTATTGTAAATCGTCGTGTGCTTTTAATGTAAAGCTTTCAAAGAATTTTTTAGTAACATATAGTGTTCAAATGTAGTGTAAAGTTAATCATGTCTTATTAAAAAACCAAGCGTTGTTTTAAACGACCGTCTGACTTCGTGTAGATTTAATTCTATGAGTAAATAATCAAAAATCATTTTTATTTAACTCCAAGCCTGCAATTAAACACCCATCGTGGTGGCAGTGAACCATTATATAATTAGTATCATAAAACTTAGATAGGACATGGACGCTCCCCTCCTAACCGTGCAGTAGACACTGCAGTGCAGTATATTCCGCGAAAGTCAAAACAGTCACCTTGGATACTAGTTAAGAATTCACCAGTACACTAGATGTCGGTGCTCACCTGAAAGGCACATAATGAGACGGGTAGCGCCGCTACATAACTTAGCGGACGTGGTTCAGCTTGCTGGGTATTTCAGGATTGGAACCCAAGATAAAAATACTTTTCTAATCAAAATTAAGTGTTTATAAGAATCAACATCGTTGTTCTTGTGTGTAAACTGAATTACTAAAAGTAAATTCAAGCCAAGTGTTTTTGCAAACTTGTCAAAAGCTTAACTAGTGAACTTTAATGTACAAAGTGTTTTATATATTCATTTTTCTGATGTTTTAAATAAAAACCAAGAGTTTTTAAACCTCAGGTTCGTTCCCTAGCAGATTAATTGTTTTTAAGTGTAAACTATTATGTAGCCCTTTTAGCATTTATACTTCGTTTAAGCAGTTAAATTAATCCACCGTTGGTGGCAGTGTAATTACCGGTAGAATTAAGGTTAGGTCTATAATAGGACACCGACGCTTCATCCCCCAAACCGGGACTGTTGCCCATGCTGTGTTTATTGTCGTAAAAAGTAGTAATAACCACAACAATCTACAACATTTTAATTTACAACATTTCAACATTTCAATTTACAACATTTCCTCTGCCCAATACGTGCCCTCCGATTCTACATTCAACGGACCAACAACAGTGAGCTACGAAAGAGCAGGACGCAGCTTCTCCTTCTTTTTATCAGTGACTTTGGTATGACTTAAGCCAGGATGATTGATTCTTGGATGAAGACTGTCATCGTTAGCGGCTATGAAGACTTGGACATCAACTGTGCAGAGAACAACATTGGAGTCACGACCTGCAAACTTGGAGCCATATCCACCTCCTGGGCCTTTCACAGTAACATACCAGTCTTTGAAATACTTGAAGCAGCATCTTTGGAGAGCACTTTGGTCTTCACATCTCATTACCTGCGCGACATGACTACTCAGGTGGATGGGCTTCATCGTCTGGGATCAATTGTTGCTGCCAGACTGGTTAAAAA
Organism: Lithobius niger; assembly: GCA_023313725.1. NCBI lineage: Eukaryota > Metazoa > Arthropoda > Chilopoda > Lithobiomorpha > Lithobiidae > Lithobius > Lithobius niger. The sequence continues at coordinate 67,711 of JAHWFP010089662.1, forward strand.
AACCCTTAAGCACCATGCAAAATTCATCTTTATTATGTCAGCTCCCTTTTGTTTGGATGGAAGTTTTCTACTTTTCTGCTGTGCGAAGTTGTTGTTAGTTTGAGGGTGCAAGCTTGTAACTCTGGGGTACTCGTCAGGTAGTGCCCGCCGTCAGTTTGACGAGGTCTACTATAAAGCTAAAATTGTAGATAAAGTAAACTTTCGGCGGCAACTAGAAACATTAAAATGCCGGGTGCAACCAGATGATTTTTGTTTCTATTGCCAAACCGAAAATATACGTTAACCTATAACCCCCCCCTGCCCCCCCCCC